>JARJEB010014707.1:0-15641 GCA_030264535.1 Liometoxenus newtonarum | reverse complement strand
GTAATATGTGTTTTGAAATTTGCAATAGTTTTGTTCGGTTGTTATTGTTAGTAATTTGATTAAGTCTGTTATTATGTCTTTGTCGTCTATTTTAGGTATTCTTCTGTGTTTTCTATTGCTGTTTTCGTTGGTACGTTATTGTATAGGTTGACTATACTTTTATTCCATTCGTTTTCAGATATAAAGTTATAAAGTGATTAACGTTTTCCACATTGTTAATTTGAAGCTGCGAAACCAATATTCGACATTGACTAAGGGAGATATCCCCAATATTCACAATTTTAACATATTCGTCATTGACAAATGTAGTTATAAATAGTCACCATTTTAACCTTTCAATATTTAGACAAGTGACGTTCTGAATCCAAGAAAAGGGCAGTTGTTGAATTTAACAATCAAAATTTACAATTTTTCAAATTTTGAATAGCATCATTTCTCCACCTATGATTTACACGTCGAATTTCACAATCGGCTATTTTGGAATTTACAGTTTCCTGCTGTCAAATTTTGAATAGGGCCATTTTCCCGTGTATGGTTTACGCCTTCGCCACTAAGTGGCGCCATTTTTCAATTTTCAACCTTTTGTTTGCCTCTTCGCCGCTAGGGGTCGCCATTTTCAATTAATTAATGAAAATCTGATGACAATACAAAAAGTTTCATCTTTTCATCGTTTCATCTTTAATAAAATAATACTTAATTGTAGTTGTCCTCGTCGTCGTGTTTGTTTTCTTTTCCGGAAAAATTGACTATCAAACTATACCCAAGTGGTTTTATTGTTGAAAGATATTGTTGATAATAATGTATATAAACGATGTTTTTATTGAATTGCAGTCGTTTCTTTTTCTATTAAAGACGAAGAAACGAAACAACCAATTGAAAGCCTTCTCGATTCATATTTACAGACTTAATAAATCACTTAATAAAAAGAAAAACAAACAAAAGAAAGAAAACTAGTTAATAAATTAAAAAAATAAATAAAGAGAATACGAAGATGTCGTAGTTACTATAGACAATAATAATTACAAAATTTGTTCTTTTCTATTGTTAAATTTTTTTATTTTTAGTTGATTTTTCATGAAAAACCAATGGAAACTAAAAACTAAACGCAATATCTAATATCTAACTATAATTATCTCTTCTTTGAACAAATATTTAAAAAATAAAAAAAAGACCTAAACTCTAAACTAAATGAAAACAAAAGTGAAACGAAAAACAATATAAAAAACCCAATTAAAAATGAAAATGAAAGAAAACTGTACTATGTAACAAATGATTTTCTCACTTGCTCGTTCGTCTTTTATCTTAATTTTCCCAATGAAAATGAGTATGACGTGGTTTGATGTTTAGAAAAGAGGTGTTTTCTGATTTTAGTGCTAATTACTGACTTGGGTGGTATGCCCTTTATTGGGGCCTCGCAACGCGTTGTTACCAACCCTCACAAATCAATTTTAGCCCCTTAAAGATTAAATTTTGTGCAATTCTCACTAAGAAAATTACAAGAATTTACAGCCAAACTGGTCGTATCTGCATGAACGATTATATTACAAATTTGGACCAATTACTAATGAAAAAGTTGAACAACTTTACGAAAAATTATGTTAAAATTAAAACTTTTACTTTTTTTGTGATATGGTGCGCTAAAACTGGAAATGATTTGCATTTTTTATACATATGCACTTCTTCTGTCTATTATTACACTAATGTGAAGTTATTTGGAAATGATTAAAACTCAGCTGAAGAACTTAAATTATTCAATTGAATCGCATATCAAAACTTTAGAAAAACAACAAAAAGCGACAAATGTTGATAAAACTAAATGAATTCAATTCATTTTGCCGCTCAGAATGCTCCTATCCCTGTAGAAAATGGTTGCAAATTGGTTTTGTTGCTATCAAAAATTTTCCATTTGTTCAACAGCCTATTTGGACAAAATATGTTTAATTTTAAATCTTCTCGAAGCATTTAATACAACTGAACTTGAATTAAATACTCGGACTATTTTAGCTTCGTCAGTAAACGGTAATGACTTGGTAAGAATTATTCTGCTAAATAATGTGCGTGGACATCGAATATTTTCAAAACTTTTGTGTTTCAGATTCTTTTTGTTTTATTGATTAAAACATGCATTGTTATTTCAAACGATGGCTAGAAAACCTAACAATTCGCATACGAAGCAGAGGAATTAGCAACTCAAGATGATAAGGAAGAGATAATAGCATATGCCAGGCAAACAGAGTTAGAATAATGGTGATACAACTTATTCTTTTCATCATAGCAATTTAAAAAATGCTTGTTTGAATTGTATTGTTTCAACTTGTTTTGTTCCGATTTTCCCAACGACAGTTAGCACACTTATTCCCTGTGAGAAAATACGTGCTCTGTATGATTATAAATGTTGCCACTCTTCAACTCTCCTCACTATATCAATTACCTTACAAAATAATCCGTTGCGTTAAATTCGCACCGCACAACTTTGCGACCGTATCCACTACGATTTCGTGGAACTCGTCAATCGTAAAGTAAAAATGGTATAGAAAGTTAGTGGTGCTATTGAAACGTAATCAATGGCATTTTCACTTTCCGATAAAAATTACTTTTGCGATAGACGAGTTCTTCGAAATCGTAGTGGATATGGCCGGAAAGTTAAACTTTTTAAAGCTAACTTTAGCGGCCCTGGGCGAACAGAGTTTGGGATATACGGACTATATAAGTTCACGGCGGCTGCGAGCGAAGGGCGCTTTCATTGAACGGGGCCTGGGCTGTAGCCCATAAACACCATTCCTAAATCCGCCTCTGAATGATTATAGTCTATTCTTGTACTGGTGATTGTTATTCTGACCATTCATTTTTTGAGATTGTTAATAATTGGAAATTTTTTGAATTAATATCTCAGAAACTATGCATACTACGAGAAAATATTATTGACGTTGAAATGTAGGGAATTCTCTACAAGAGCGTATTTTTTTGTTTGCTACTTATACGTAAATTTTTATTTTCACATTCAAGTAAACTGCCCTTCTTTACCGGCCGATTTAGTTTATTTTCACTCCAGGTGCAATTAGGATGGAGGACTGACCAGATATCAAATTTCAGTCCGATAAGATGCTTGGTTTGCCAGCAATTTTGTACACATTCATGCACAAACACCCGGCCACAGACACACACATACACACACCCCAAAAACCATTCTTTCGGACTCAGAGAAGCGAGATTAGTGGAGATCCGTCGAAAACCCGAGTTCAGTATTTGGCTCATCACCGCTAACTTTCCTTACCATACCTTCGGTAAGTAGAAATGTAAAGGTGTGAAGGGAATTGGAGTAATAAATTCACACCCGTGAATTTTTATGAGTTTTTAAGAACTGTCAAATTTCAAATATATCTGCAAATGCCATTGGTTGGGGTCAGATCCCGATCGAATTTCACATACCTTTTCGAGCTTTTGCACGTTAGCATTGCAAACAGAAGATTTTTTCATGTGTCTGAAATAACACCGGACTCTTCTATAAGCTCGACAGTCCTATATGTATGCTATCTATTGATTATGATGCACAATTATTCATTGAAAACTGGTTTTTACTTACTGGCGGCAGGTTCATGTGGCCAGTACGATAAATTCAAAAAACACTTTGGATTTCACTGAATGGGATCTCTAAAAGATTTAGTGTGACAGAGCTGGTGGCGCGCTCTATGTAGCAAAGCATACGTTATCCGTCGTGGCCGTTTGTGTGCTTTAGTTCACGATCAGCTTGTCAGCTGCCGGTTACGGGAGTCGCTTCGATCATGTCTCGTTACGTGCCCGGGACTCTTGCCCGGTGGTCGTCCGATCGTACGGACGTAGGTCAGCTCTCCATCATGGGATCTTGGGCATGCTCGTGGCCTTTGGATTCCGAACTCTATCGGTTCTTTGCCTGCTGCCTTAGGTGAGTAAATAACCCTCCGACGGGATCGTTAGTGTGTTTGTCGTTTCCGTGTTAGTCTTGCGATATGTGAGTTCTGATGATTAATGTATTTTCTTAGATTCTTATGTGGAGTGGCGAACCTGTGTGCGCGTTCGGATGGCCGCCATATTAACTTACTGCAATGGCCCGTTATATGCTGTGTTGACTACCATCACTTGTACGCAACTACCTACACATTATTGCTTCCTCAGTACTCTATCCGACAGATAGACTTTGCACCGAGTGACACCAAAGCCAAGTGCTTTGTGACATTAGTAGTTCTCATTCGGGAAGAGCATTTTCCTTCTATTGATTATGTAAAATTATTTAGTCAAAACTGCTTTTCAGGATGATAGCAATCGAGAATGATTCGTCGAAAGAATTTGAAATAGAAAATTTTCCTCGAAAGCTGGGCGTATTCTGTAAAGTGTTTTCTATTCCGGTGAGTGAACATGATGAATTTAACAACAATGAAGTTTGAGTTGGTTTTTGGGGATGCTGGGGCAATCGATAATGATTCAGCGAATGATTTTGCAATAAAAAATTCTGCAAAGTGTTTTCTGGTCAGGAGAGTGAACTTGATTAACTTTCTAAAATTCGTTAATCACAATGTCTACAATGAAGTTTGAATTGATTTTTGAGGATGCTGTGGCAATCGAGAAAGATTCGTTGAATGAATTTTCAATAGAAAATATTCCCCGAAAACTAGGCTAATTCTGTAGAGTGTTTTCTATCAGGAGGGTGAACTTGAGTAAAATTCACAAACAACAATGAAGTTTGAGTTGGTTTTTGAAGATGCTGAGCAAATCGAGAATGATTCGGCGAATGAATTTTGAATAGAAAATTTTCCCCGAAAGCTAGGCGAATTCTGTAAAGTGTTTCATATTCTGGAAAGTGCACTTGATGAATTCTGTAAAATTCGTTAATCAGAATATCCCCAATGAAGTTGGCGTAGGTTTTTGAGGATGCTGGGGCAATCGGGAATGATAAGGTGAATGAATTTTGAGTAGAAAATTTATCTCGAAAGCTAGGCTAATTCGGTAAAGTGCACCGGAAAGTGCACTTGATGAATTCTGTAAAATTGAGTAGAAAATTTTCCTCGAAAGCTAGGCTAATTCTGTAAAGTACACCGGAAAGTGCACTTGATGAATTCTATAAAATTCGTTAATCAGAATGTCCACAATGAATTTCGAGGATTGTTTTTGAGGATGCTAGGGCAATCGAGAATTATACGGCGAATGAATTTTGAATAGACAAATTTCCCCGAAAGCTTGGTTTATTCGATAAAGTGGTTTCTATTCAGGAGACTGAACTTGACGAATTTTGTAAAATTCACTAACAACCATGAATTCTGAGTTGGATTTGAGGTTGCTAGGACAATCGAGAATGATACGGCGATTGAATTTTGAGTAGAACATTTTCCCCGAAAGCTAGGCTAATTCTGTAAAGTGTTTTCTATTCCGGAAAGTGCACTTGATGAGTTCTGTAAAATTCGTTAATCAGAATGTCCATGAATGAAGTTGTGGTTTTTTTTTGAGGATGCTAGGACAATCGAGAATGATACAGCGACTGAATTTTGAATAGAAAAATTCCCCCCAAAGCTAGGCTTATTCTGTAAATTGGCTTCTATTCAAGAGAGTCCCGTTATTATCAGCAATGTGGATACGTATGACAACATACTAAACACGATCGGTGATTCAATGCCAGTAATAAATACGAAGCTGCTAAATAAAAATAAATTAAAATCAACGTCGCTACTGATGACGAATATCGGCTACTAGCAAAGAAGGCCAATGACGAAAAATTAATTTGGCATTCTTTCGAGAAGAAAAATACCAGACCAATTAGAGTCATGGTGAGAAACTTACATGCCTCAACTAACGCTGAATTTCTCGAGAGGGCGTTTAGATAACCGATGTAGTTAATAAATGTAAAAGGATCAAATCTAATGGAGAATATTAGGCTAGTAGTGAAGATACGCCACGCCATCTATCGGCGAATATCCAAACCAACCCTCCGCCACACCATCTAGTGTTAAATAAGCAAACCAACCAGGTAAACTGTTTAAAATCATAGGATTTTTAATAATTATGTATGCTGATCATCATTTTTTTTGTTAGCGGCAATAAACAACCTCAGTAACATTAAATAAACATTGTATGTTTATTTGTAGTTCCCAACACTATTGTTCTTAACACCTTGTGTTTATTTGATGTTCCCAACACTATTGTTCTTAACACATTGTGTTTATTTGATGTTCCCAACACTATTGATCTTAACATAGAATGTTTATTTAATGTTACTGAGGTTGTTTATTGTCGCTAACAAAAAAAAATGATGATCAACATATATAATCATTAAAAATCCTATGTTTTAAACAGTTTATCTGGTTGGTTTGGCGGAGCGTTGGTTTGATTATTTACCGCTAGATGGTGTGGCGGAGGGTTGACTGGTTATTCGCCGACCGATGGCGTGGCGGAGGCGGGAGGCCCCCGCCCTCCTCCACAAATTTGGTCCAGAACTCTCCTATCCTCACTACTTCGTAGTAGCCTAGTAAAGCGGGTATGGGCTCAAAATCCCATGTAATCCGCTCCCGTTATTTACGCTGACTTTTGCGAACGACGAAAAAATCGAAAGGATCTATGATATCACCAACTTGTGCAAAATGGATGTACAAGTAGATGCTAGGGGCGTACCTCAGCCTGAAATTCTGTACAGTAAATATCCATATCCTAAATATTCCATTAATATCCTTAATATCCCTTTAATATCTCATTTATATCCTTAAAATCCATTTCATATAGTTGCCCCTGGGCAAAGTTTTTTTGGTCACCTCATCTGGGATGCCGCCCGGGAGATGTTAAGAGGCTTGCGACATTTTTTTTTGGTCACCTATCTCGTATACAGCCATTTACTAATATGCCAGTAGGGCGTATCATCGCATTAATATCTCTTTAATATCCGTAATATCCCTTTAATATCCTTAATATACCTTTAATAACCCTAATATCCCGTTAATGTCCTTAATATCCTAATTTATAGCTCAAATATCCTTTAATATCCCATTCATATCTTTTAATACCCTTTCATGTGTACAGTAAATATCCCAGTGCTGTACGTCCCTCAAGTAGAAGCAATAAGAAGCAGTAACCTAATACCACGGACCACGGTGTAAAAGGTGCCAAAGCTATGGACACATCCAACATCACTGCGGTAGGCCAGCTAAGTGCGTTAGATGTGCAAAGGATCACATGACTAGGGACTGCAGCAAACCTAAAAAAATCCGAACCAGTGTACTATAATTGCGGAGAAAGTCATCCTGCAAACTATAGAGAATGTATTGTAGCAAAAGAGCTCCAAAAGAAAAGAGACGAGCAACGAAAAGCCTAGAACCAATACAGGCAAACAAAGGTATTCAACTCAACTAAAGTAGCAGTGTAGTGCAAAGTAGTGCAAGTGCAACCGCAGCAAACTAAAACCGAACCATCGATAACATAAATACTGCAATCCATTCAAAAAAGCCTTCAAGAACTCGGATAGAGGATCAAGAGATTAGAATAGCGAATTGAACCCCCACGCAACATTCAACATCCACAATAGAGACGTGAGAATTGCAATTTGCAATGCCAATGGCCTGCTCAACAAACAAGAAGACATACAAGTATTTCTAAATAAACAAAACACAGACATTTGCCTTATCTCCGAAACACACTTTACCAACCAATCATATCTCAACATCAAAGGTTATAAATTCTACTACAGCATTCACCTGGCCAATAAAGCAAGGGGACGCAGCGATACACTGATAGGGGAAAACATCATCATGAAGAACTGCATATAAAAAGGAGTGAAATCCAGCTTACAATGGTTGCGATAAAAACACAAAACGAACTTTTTAAAGGTAGGTGCAATAAACTGTCCACCAAGATACAAGTAATTTAAAATAAATCGGTACCGGTTCGCACCGCACAACTTTCTGACCATATCCAATACGATTTCGTACAACTCATCGATTGTAACAGTAATTTTGAGCGGAAAGTGGAAATTGCACAGAATTTTGGTGATATAAAAGCCTAATCAATCACACTTCCACTTTCCGATTAAAATTGCTTTTACGGTTGACGAGTTCTACGAAATCGTAGTGGATATGGCCGGAAAGCTGTGCGGTGCGAACCCGTACCGATTTATTTCATTAAAAGTTACTTAGGATCCTGCCCGCGTATTTCTTTCTCAATTCTCTAATTTAATCAATATTCATGCGACATATTTTATGCTCAACTAGGTATATTTTGTATGTGATTGTAGTAACTTACAGAGTTAAGTACCGAAGTTCACTGATTTTAATTCTTTTTATTTGAATTTTAAATTTTTTATTTTTATTCCTGTTTTCTGCAGTTAAGTTTAGTTGGTTCTTTTCTAACATTGAACGTATGAGAAAATTATGCATATTTTTCTTTATTTTTACGCATTTACATGTTTCAACGACTCTTGCTAGTTGGTTAATAGTATTCGTAGAATTAAGAAGGTAACTATAAAGACTTTTAGGGACCGGGAGTAGTAGAAAAAAATGACAAATAAAATAATACAAATAAGAGTAAAGAAAATTTTTAAATGAAGATTATTACGAGTATTATATCCATTACGCGAACGTATAGGATATTACTTCATGCAT
Organism: Liometoxenus newtonarum; assembly: GCA_030264535.1. NCBI lineage: Eukaryota > Metazoa > Arthropoda > Insecta > Coleoptera > Staphylinidae > Liometoxenus > Liometoxenus newtonarum. The sequence continues at coordinate 7,029 of JARJEB010014707.1, read as the reverse complement.
TTATGTATAAACTATTAGCATTTTGCAAGAGTCTGAAGAGTTTTATTTAGATTTGTACGTGGTTTTTGTATTAACTAGTCTTTTAGCATTAAAGTGAAGAATTGCGTGCTTGCTAGTGCTGGTGGCATGGTAGGTATAGCATGCGTATGAAGTGCGTGTTGATTATTGAAGGATGAGACTTTGCAGACCACTACCATTCCCTAGGTATATATTTAAAGATAATGATGATGAAAAAGCGAGCGGAAAATGTTACAGTTCTCAGTCTTCCTGCGCAGTGTCTCAGTGTCAGTGTCAGTTTCAGGTGGTAATTAGTATTAGGGCACGAAAAAAGGTTTCATTTTCATTCAGAGCACATTAACAACTGTATACAAAGTGTTTCCAAAGAACACATTTTTATTATCGGCATAGGAATAACATGAAAAAAAAAAATAGTTTTTTGCGCCCTCATTTTAAAACTCAATTAAAAATCATAAAATGATAATTAAATTTAAAAAAAAAATCATCAAAATGCTATAAGCACATGTAGAAAAGAGAAAACAAACATTTACGAGTATACGATGGTCAGGGCATTTAAAATTTAAATTTAAAATCTATAACTCACTATGAAATGATTTCCCAAGATAATCGCATTAATAATAATATTATAATCATGAGAAACTTGCAATTATGCGCGCATTGCATATGTTTTTATTATGTAGACGCACTTGATGTCATGTTTCTTCGTCTCTTCTTATGTACCTACTTCTTTTACTCCGTGTCTCATCGTCATCACCAATTGATATTCAGAACAGAATGAAACATATTACATATGTATACCGTGCTATAATTTTATCCTCGAACATAGCATGTGTTATGTTTTTATGTTCGACGGTAAAATAAATAAGTCAAAGTCATGGCAGTGAGGATTTGTACTGCTAACGACAAACATCGACGGTCAGGGAGAGAGTGGGATGTAGGATTGACGACGACACACCACGATGACAAGTCAGTGTCACTGCATCAGTGTGAGAGCTATAGTTTCGACTATTGTAACGAGTTTGAGGTTTGAGGTTGATGATTATTATAAACTGTGTTGAATCGAGTTGTGTGAATTATTTGCTTATTAATCTCACAATGATGCACTGACTTGTCATTGTGGTGTGTCGTCGTCCCCACTCTCTCCCTGACCGTCGGTGTTTGTCGTTAGCAATACAAATCCTCACTGCCATGAGTTTAACGCGCACATGGTATTTTCGACGATAAAATAATGGCACGGTATGTATTCTCGTTTTCTTTTACGAATAAAAACTGTACGAGTACTTTTACATATGAATAAATGTAATATTGAATTTTCACGTTCTCTTGTAAACTTACGATGAAAAGGTGAATAAGTGAATAAACGCATATGTTTTGCAATTTACTCTATATAGTCTCGGCGTTTATAAGTGTGCGAAAACTAGTCCGGATAATTGCCCCCGTCGACTTCCTCTCTTAACAAACTCACTTCTTCAGTATTACGCTTTTATACTTCTATCTATTCTGCATATATATCTAACACTCAAAGTCATGCGAAATGTTATTTAAATATCGCGCATGGTTTTTCATTATTATCATCATCATCATCATCAAGTTTACATTTTTAATATTTATCTCTCGTTATTTTTCAGTTATATAGATATAAATATTTAATATTTATGCAGTTTGGTCAGGGACGGATTAAACTATAAAATCGGCCCGGGGTATTTAAGCGCATCGGCACTTTAATTGTAAAAAAATTATAAAAATGCGATTGAAGCGGCCCTCCCTCAGGGGGCCCCCAAATCACCGGCCCGGTGTCTAGATCCGCCCCTCTGAGTTTAGTTATATATTTTGCTCATTTAAATTTACCTAATTATTTGCAAATATTAAATGATTGTTGCTATTGTTACAGGTTTTCGTTTTTGAGAAATGCTGATTAGTGATTGACAGTGGACTTGAAACATGTTTGACAATCTGATTACGCGTATAACGTCGCCGGTGGCACGTCGCCGTCATACATATCACTGTCCGGAAGTTCATTCGGATCCGGAGGATAACGACGATCGTTTGCAAACCAACATGATTACTACGACGACGACGACGACGACGACGTCGTCGTCTAGAAAACCGAGACTGTTGGAACGCAGACGTAAAGGACGACGTGTCCCTGAACCTGGGTTACGACAAGCAAGAAGTTTGGGACGATTGGATGGACTTAAAGAGGTGAGTATTATTATTATTATTTTTTTTTCTTCATTTTTAACTACACTTAATGCAATGGTAAGAAAAATGATAAATCAAACAACATAATAAAAATGATTTATGGTTAAACAAAGCAAAATTAACGAGAGGTCAAGTTGTTATGATGTTTACAATTAAAGTTCATGTCGGTATAATTTCATTTGAAAATCAAAACAATTATAAGTACTTACGTACAAAAGCAAAAAGCAAAATTAGCCTAAACATGTCATTTTATTGTGGAATACTTTATATGGGTTTTAGCGTTACTTTAGAATTTATAAGTATAGTATGGAAACAATAACGAACACGAATTACGACCTTCAAAAAAACCTTGAAACGAAACTGTAAGAAATATATGTACTTACTTACGCGCTTCTAAGCACTCATTCTCGTGTACAATGTACAAATAATTATTTGTTTATACACTGTGTTTCTGCTTTGCACTAACAATACAAATTACGATTTTGTGGGAAGTTAATCACGCAGTTTATTGATGCATTTGATTGCCTACTCATTTCAATTATTCACTTAAAAAATACTGGAAATGTTAGACATGCATCAGTGGAAAGTCATTATCTTGAAATTACCTACTACTTATTACTTTTTTTTTTATAAACATTATAGCGCATTCAACCGGAACGTTTGATATTGTCTAGAAATGTTTAGAAACATTTAATATTTAATAAATACGTTTGGTTAGTTAAAATTCGAAATGAAATTCGCAAAACGTTTAATTCCTTTTAATACCTAACAAACTGAATCAAGTAAATGCATATTAACCATAGAGATAGAAGTCCATAAAGAGCATGCAGCCGTGGGCCGGAGCCAAATCGCCATATTGTGTTGCACCAAAAAAGGCACGAAATTTGAAATATACTCCATTCTTGCGTCTACTTTGGGTAGTTTACATTTTAGGGTTTTAGTTTGTTGTGGTGCAAATCAATATGCCGGACCAGTGGCATCACATTTGTAAGTATCAATACCTTTCCTCTAGGAATATTATAGCTCTATGATATTAACAAATGGAAAAGGCAAATAACAAATGACTCTCTAACGGCATATTAAGTACCTATATATCGAATTCATTCTTAGATACAATTATCTACTAATATGGACTACCAAATGCATTTTGAAACTAAAGTGTCAATAGTATAAAATAAAGAGCAAAGTATAAGTTTAATTTAACTTTTAAAAACTAGTAACTATTCTATAACGAACAAACATCAAAACGCAACGAGAAAGTGCAGATAAAGGAATAGAATTTGTAAATTGATATGCTGTCATAAAATAAAACACAAAATAATAGAAGTACTATCTAACACAATAAGAAAATGAGGTCAAATGGAGAATTTCTTATCCAGTTCGACTTTATCAGTCTTCAGTAGAGTAGTATGTATATTACGTAATAAGAGTGGAAGGTTGCTTATTGCGCACGAAGCAGAAAATTTACTGTTTTGTAATTCGCGAGTGCGCAATTGCATCTTTCCCCTCGTATTACGGTCTATACTTTTTCTATGACCACACAATATAATAATTTTATAGATTCACAGAAAACAAGTTAGCTGAAATGATAAAATGAGGACGAGCTCATCTGGTTGCATTCATCCAGACGATTGTCAACTTCCTGGCCAACTTCAACTTGTGCGATTTACTTTTCCAATTTCATTTCGTCGCACAATAGAAAGAAAAAAAACAATCAAATTAATAAAGTGCGTACGGGTTGTATTAGCGATACTATAGATAAATAAAGGCTGGGATTTAAATTGGTCTGACAAATCCGTCCCTGCATAACGTTATATTTTATTATGTATAAACACTTATATGAAATACATTTGTAGATTTATACACATGTATAGATGACATGCGTATAATGTAATTTATAATATGACCGCGCCTAGTTTGATTATAAATCGTACGAGTTTCGAGTTCGCACGTTTTTTTGAAGCACATACATAAATGTTACATGCTTCTCTTTGGTAAGTATATCCATATCCACATAGGACTAGACCCGATTGTTCCTTCTTTCATTCACGATGCACGTTTACATGTACAAAACGAAAATGTTCATGTGCGCACTGTCGCTGCATCGACAACGCAATTCCATTTATTATCGCGCAGGAATTAACAACAATATGATATATGCATTGAATACATGCCGCACTCACATTCATACCAAAATAGATTTCTCATTTTACAAAGATTTAAAATGTTAAATATATAATGTAGATATTAATTTTTCATTTGATTTTTTTTGTCTTCTTCAGATTATGAGACAATGCAAACATTATAGCAATAAGTACAACTATAATTATTGGAAATTTAGCTATTTACCGAATACGAATGAAAGACGAGATGAATTAAGGATTGATTGACAAAACAATAAAAGCAAATCAAATAAAATTTTCGTTCTTACGCAAAAATGTATTCAAATATTTATAAGTAGAAGCAAAAGCGAGACCGTTCTAGTAAGTATTTATTATTATTTTTGTTCTATGAATGTAATGCATCTATTTTATGATTGTAAAGAATTGTTAAAAAACGACGGAACAGGAACATACTTCAAGAATAGAAAAAGAGAAGATTGAGAACCTTAAGAACAAAGCGTGCAACAAACGTAATTATATTGTATGACAATGAGGCAGGTAATAATCCCCCAATCACTACACAAATTTCACATCTACAATGCATGCTTCACGTATATGTAAATATGTAGTAAGTACAAATAATAATACACCCGGAATATATAGAATATGATTTGGATTTAAATAAGCGATTAGAAAAAGAATTTCAATTGCGTTGTATGTAGAAGAATAAGAAGAAAAGGAGTCAATAACCTTTTTGTTTTCTGAAAACTTTTTTAATTAAAAAAATATATACCTACTTATCACAATTGGGAAAAAACAAAATGAAGTGGATGGTACTTCACATTACAGTTTCCTTTAATTAATGTGTGCACCTAGTTTCGCATCATCTATATGGTCGTATCATCAGGTAGTACAAAAATCACTATATTAAGTAATTGAATTTGAATTTTAGGTAACAAAATTTCATGATCGAATAGAAAACATCAAAATTGTATTTCTTTTCCTATTCAATAAATACTTATAATATATGCCTGATGATGTGACCATATAGATGTCGCGAAACTAGTCGCATAATTTAATTTTGCACAAACTAGACCATAAATTTGTTTTTTTTTTCTTGATGAAAGTCAAAAACGCGTAATAAATAAAATGAATTTTTGAAATTACCAATAAGTATAGAATTTAATTATGATTGCGAAGATTATTTATAAACCGAATTGAATAATAATTCATGAAATTTAAATAAATTGATGTATAACTTCATTATTTATTTTTTCACATTTGCTTTAGCTTAAGTTAGCTTTATTACTAAATCATCTAATTAATAATATCTATATTCATTACTTCATTTATTTGCTCAATTAGTCAGTAGTTTGCTTTTATAGCTACATAATTTTATTGTAGTTTTATTGGGTTTCTCACAAAGCAGCAGTGTGAGAAAATGCATTTTATGCTTACACTATTTATAGAAAACGAGAACTATTAAAACAAATGTGAATCTTAAAGAGACAGTTTTCAAGTATTCCCTATATTTTAATTATCATCCATTCACTCAATTTCATACTTCAGCAAACGAACTTCCAAGTGTACTAATTATCCATTAATTACAAGTACTTATCCTAGATTTCTGAGCATCAATGAGCAAGCTCTGTATACCTAGGATGAACAAATGAGCAGGTATACTCGTAATATTAAAATGAAGTAGAATTAAGAAATCAAAATTGTGTACACCCACTTGCATATTGGTGTACAACTTGTAACTGAAGCAAAAGGGAACACCAGTCGTTATCTTGTTTTTCTCTCTTTTGTCGTTTCCTTTAGCATTTAATCTTTGGGAATAAATTCTACGCATTTATAGAAGTTTTCATTTGATTGCGTTAGGTAATTAGTTGGTAATTCATTGCTTCATTAGGTTGCGCTATCGCGACTTTTCTTACCTACTTTTTTTTGACAATTACAAACACACCGCGAGGAACGACCTACAACTGAGAACGTTGATTGTAAGAAAGATACGCAAAGTAAGTGCTAAAATTCGTACCGAGCTATTAGAATGTATGCTGGGTCAGTGTCGCCCTCCATTGGCCTCTAGTAAAAGGAGTGGTCGATAAGCTCATTTTGAATATCGAGCGCCGACTGGTTCTCGAGCTCTCGGGCCCGGTACGATTTTTAACATAGATGTTGCGTATCTTGTTCTATTTCTACAATCAACAATCCGAAGACTTTAATACTAATTTGCATACAATCATGCATTTATAATATCCCTAGATATATCTCTGTCTAAGGCTAAGCATGCATAACTATGATTGCGTTTAAGAAATGTATGAAAGACATGGGTATGAACATTAAGTACTTATATAAAACTCAAGCCTGGGTACCAGTAGAATTAGAATAAACTGTACTTTGAATAAATAAGCAATATGACGAATAATAATAGACGTAGCAGTCGAAATTTACAATTCAAGTTAGTTTGAAGCTTGAAATGAAGAATATTTCAGAAGACTTGCACTATTTTTAACACAAAATACAAAGCAACGAACGAGCACTAACTGACAAGTGAAACAATATGTCGGGCGATACAAATCGAGCTATGGTCGGAATTCTTCGGGTTCTTTCGAGATCTTAGATAATAGGCGTGCGCAGGAGACTTGATTAGGGCGTGCCCAAACTTAAAATTATTATATACGGCTTTTTGGGAACGTTAGGTTTT
>JARJEB010014687.1:0-14002 GCA_030264535.1 Liometoxenus newtonarum | reverse complement strand
ATTATTAATACGCTCGGGCTTTACTACACTCGGCGCTCGCTTCGCTCGGCCTCGTGCGTAAATTTGCCCTCGCGTATAATAGCCTGCATTATAGGCTCATTGAATAATATACTATTATCTCACGCTTTTGGAAATGCTTTATTGCAGAGTTAGTCCTGATGCCATCATACAAAACAGTACACATTTTTTTCAATATCAAACTATAAATGCAAACATTACTTGTATTTACTCCGAACAAAGTCAAAAATTACCTGAAAATGAATTATGTTTAAAAATAATTTGTTGAAAGGAATTCAGATTTTTGTGTCGGACAAAAAGATGTTTGAAAATTTTATGCATGGATTTGTACTTTCATATAACATGACCACGCCCAACGAACTAAAATGAATTCGTTAATGTTTTAATGAAACATTGAAATTCGTACAAATTACAAAATGATAAATGTTAGGTGTATATTTATATCGTGCCTACTTTTAAAGTGAGTCTGCGTTTGTGCCTTGTCTAGGCCAAAAAAAAAACTAATAATGCGGAACGTAGAGAAACGAATATATATGGGGACCGATGCTTGATGCAGGAGAAAACCCTTCGGGATTTAGATTCAATAAATTCAATAAATGTGTAACCATTTCGTATAGATTTTCTAAGATGCTGCAAGAAAAAATAATGGAAAACTAACGCTTCACGCTCAATCAGTCGTAAAGAACAAACGTTTTTCTTTTCGTATTTTAACTGTTTTTTTTCCCTCTCTCTTGAAAGCCACTTTGTATTCCATCGGTAGGTTTATGATGTATTAGTATAAAATATGACTGATCGATAGCGCTGCCGAACAAATAACGAATAAATCAACACAAACGAAAATCATCAATCCGCATTCAAACGAATTTTTATTTTCAAATTTTTACCGAATCAACGTGTTCCAGACACATTTCATGTGCATTCGATCATACTAAATACTGGATGTTGAATACAAAAATACAAAAGTAGCAAAATATTTTTGAATTTGTGATTTAATAATAAACAAGGCAAATTGTGGCTAATTCCATTTGCCAAAGATTAATACGTAATCGAATTTACAATTCCCGCGAGGATTTCGAAAACGCGTTGATATATTTTAATGTAATGCAGATTAGATTTTCGTCGATTGGTTGGAAATTCGTTGTTACACAGTGAGTTAGTACTATCTTCGTTAACTGATTATTATCACATCGCATTCGGTTTTCATTGTTTGCTTATTACAATTTAAAGAAGCACAAAAGCAAGTACAACAATTTAAGAAGTAAAATATCTTTTCTGCAACGGCATGTATAAAATATAAATAGAAAGCATGAAAAACACGCGAAATTGCGTCACGGTTATAGATAAAATCAAAGTTTTGAGCAACAAATACATATATGTGTTTATATTAGTTGAAGCCATGAGTGCAGTGCTTGGTACATACAACGCGACCACGCCTAACATCAATCAACGATTTGTAACATGTGTAACGCCAGTTCGGATCAGTAACTGTTTGCTCTATACCTATCTATAAAACAAAACGTTTAACTACATTATGTAGGTAGTTTCTTTTGTATACATTACTTGTTATTTGGATTATGTATGACTCATACCCATTGGGTCTCGTATAGTTAGTAGATTTGACGACGCACGAGGCATTCGCGATTCGCATCTCCTTCAAGTGAATTTCATATACGAATCAAAGCAATGCGATAAAAGTAGTGAAGAACTGCGGGTTCTGGGCCAGTGGTGGTGATGGAGCTAGGGATTCTTTAGTCCGATAGATGGCGCTAGTGGTGCTGCGTTTTTGTTTCTAACATTAAATAAACATACAATGTTCTTACCAACACTGTTTTTAACATAACATAAAAAATACTATGTTTATTTAATATATTCAAAATGAACATTGTACCTATGTTTATTTAATGTTAAAAACAAAGAGGCGGCACCACCAGCGCCATCTATCGGACACAAGAATCCCTAGCTCCACCACCACTACTGGTCCAGAAATAGCAGTGCTTCACTACTGATAAAAAGAAACTAGTAAATGGTCTAAAGTGTATTGTCGAATATTTGGCATTCGCCGAGTAATTTGTCAAAATATTTGACAGAAACAACGAGTACTCGTGTACTGACCAATAAACCAATGCGTATAAGTGACCAAATCAAAGGCGAGCACTGAATCGAAAAAGCACTATTCTGCATTTTTTTAAAACATTTGAATGGCTGGTTCTGCCTTACGGCAAACGAAATGACTTTAATTATAGTTTCCCACACTTGGCTGCTAAAAGCTAAGCGATAGACTGCCTGGTCCGATCTTATGGCAAAAATTAGCAACTGATCAATTAGACATGCCTAGCCTATTCCAAATAATGGGGAATGCTTTATTCTTGGTAGAATGGGCAAAATTGTTTTGTTTTCTCTGCAGGTTTTATTAAACTGCTTCTTCACGACTTACCTCGTCCTTGCCTCGTTCTTAGATCAAGACACCCCTTTATTAGATGGCTACGACAATAATAATAAACAACCTGTATAACCTGTAACAATATTACGACCACTACACAAATGTATTTAAGCGAATGTATAAGCAAGGACATTAATTCATACCCTTTACGACTTTTACAATGTGTTTTTGTCATGTTTGATGTTTTGTAACAATTTTCTAGACTTGTTCCCCCAGACTTTGCCTCTAAATCTAGATATAGCTTCGCAAATAGGTGACTTAGATACTACAAATGATATAACAACAGGAGAGAGAGAGAGAGAGAGAGAGAGAGAGAGAGAGATTGTTACATTCTACTCTGTAAGTGGAAGAAACACTTTGGTTTGTATTATAGATGACCTGCTTTACCTTTGACGCATATATGTTAAAAAGTTAAAAACATCGTAAACCTTATTAATGCTTGCTTATAGTATCAATACTCTCATCACGCCATCCCTTTCCCTTTATTTATTTGACGTGCACTATTATTTTTATTTTCCGACTTATAATCGTTCAAAAAATCGAAGTGGGGTTTTCGACGGATCTCCATGCAGAAATTTCGCATTCCTGTGTCAGAGAGAGAGTTCTGAATTCAACCCACTGCTGGTCAGTAAACGCGACAGTAAATTGACAATTAATTGGACCCAGGCCAGTGAAATCCAAAATGTTATTTCAATTTAACTGTACCTGCGGCTGGACAGTGAAATGCAGTTTTCATGATCCTGAAAACACGAATTCAAAAGTGTAAGATTGAATATAAGATAAAACTTGAAAAAAATATATTTTTTCTACACCTATTTAGTTATATGGTCATTAATAGCATTTTCTGAGTGATTAATGGTACCTATAAATCCCTACCGTAAGTTCTGGATTTTCAAATCTCACTACGGTGAGATATGGATTTTCAGAAATCACTGCAATTAAATAACATTTATCGCGTATTCAAGTTCAACAAGATTTAACGAATTTGAAGTGCCCGATCTATATATGATCTAAAATCTCGAAGGAACCCGAAGAATTCCGACCATGGCTCGATGTGTATCGCCGGCCATATTGTTGTTTCACTTGTCAGTTAGTGCTCCTTCGTTGCTTCATCGAGAAATCACAATTTGAATTTTGTGTTAAAAATAGTGCAAGGTGTAGAAAAAGCATAGTATTATATTCGCGATTATGGCCATTGTTCACTCAGATGAATTGCCCCACTCGCCTAGTGGTTCGTGGGCTCAAATATCATCTTCGTGAACAATGGCTGTCATAATCCATCATATAATAATATCCTATTTTTTATAATGAAATTTTTAATATACCATTACTTTTTGGTTCATCTTCTGGCTACTCAAATTGAAACCATAAACGTATTGCCCTTTCCAAGTCGTAACTCTATACATTATAGTGGCACGTACTGAAATTTAATGAAAGACCAGCACGTGATCATAAATTAGTCAAAGTATCTTCGTAATCGCATTACCTACGCTTCGCGAAACCAACTTGTATTGTTCATAGCTGTTAGTTAAAGAAGACACTCCTTGAAACACACCAAACACCGAAGCACCCCAATTAATATGCTAATGATACAATTAAACATTTTGTTATCTTTTTATAGTTATTTTTATCTTTTATCATTGTAATTGCTAATTTACCCAGAAACAATCTTACTAAAGATTAATATGATTAGGTCCTATATTTCTACCATTTCACCAGAGAAAAAATGTTAAAACATTTCTATTGTAATTTAGTTGGTAATACATGGTCGAATGGAAAGCAGTACACATAGTTGGTTGACCATTCTGGAGAGATAAAAGTGACAAGTTTTATTAAAGGTAATTTTAACGGTCAGTTACGCCAACATACCATCGTTACCAACAAACAACACAGAGGTATATAACGTCTACACTTATGCGACATCGAATTTTATGGTGGAGGCGCTCGACCCAAGCTGGAACCATTCAACATTATCTATAACACTATAGTTTCAACCTCCACCATTTCACCCCTTATCGGCAATCAACGTTCATATAGAGAAAAACGATAAAGAGATATGTGATACTATAGGTAGTAGGTCGCAAAAGCAAGTTACACAATGCCTTTCGCATCATAAACCCTTAAATGTAAACGTAACGTACCAGTCAGTATAAGGATCATTGACATTTGCGAGACGAATATGAAAAACCAACGTAAAAAATCCAAACTGTGAAAATGTAATACAAAATAAAAGCGAGTAAAAAACAAAACAACAAGAACAACCCATGGGCAGATTCAATTTGGCCTGTAGGTGTGTTTGTCTACTTTGGAAAGACTCCGGAATGACTTCGGGTGGTAGTTTCAAAGAAAAACAAATAGAAGATACACAGAGAGATCAACTCACGTCTTTTGCTCTGTTCGTCTTTTACTGTGTTCCGTTGCTTGCTTCGTTGTTGCTAGCTTGGACTCGTTTGCTTCGTTTGCTAGTTCTAGTTGCACGGAAACTTGGTAAGCTTTACATATACATGACTACATTTCCTTTCGATGCATAATTTACTTTTGACAATATCTACGCAAACTGTTCAGTTAGGTATATCTAGTGTAGCTAAAAGTTTTCCTGAGTATACGTTGGATAAGCTCCTATCAGACAGATATATGAGTTAAGTCCGTGAGTTGGACTCACCCCCTACGTATATTCCCATATTACAAGGAGAAAATATATGCGAGCGCAGGAAAATATGGATGATAATGGAAAATATCATATAATAACTGTTCCATGTTTCCTTAGATAAATATCTACTCTATATATGCCTTAAAATATAACGATTTTAAAAATATTTTTAAAGTAATAATGCGAGAATTATGTGGCACTTGGGGTGACACAAGTCATTAGTTAATAAGTTTATATATGGAAGCCCTTTTAACCCATTATATTGTTAATTAAAAAAGGAAAATGTAAAAAAAATAATGGAAATGTGTAATCCACATTTTCATTCTCAGTTTTATTTTCGTTTCTGCTTTTATTTTCATTCCATTTGCATTTCACTGGTCAGGGTACAGAACGAGATTCTGAACACTGTTTGGATTAAATTATCGCTTCACGGATATTACACACTGGAGGGTACCAACAACAGAACCGGATTTATAAAAAAGACATTTCTGAAAAGACTCTTCTCTCGAACAAAAACACAAAATAAACGCTTCCCTGGTAAATTCAGCAAACGAAGAGAATGAAAAAGGGAAAATCGCAAAAATCCAACGTTCTTGTTCCACAATCCTTATTTTATCCGCAGAATTTTCACTCGTTGCCCATGTGTTGTTGTTGTTAAATGTAAAATGTATGTGTGTGCATAAACCCCTCGTCAAATATCAGACAGAGTGCATTTACCTATTCACTGATTCGGGATTCCCAAATTCATTATTCAAACCCTTCAGCGCACACATCACAATATTTATAAAAGAAAAACAGAAATTTGCACGGTCGGTCGGAACTGACGATTCACTCACGTTTTGGTTGTACCCGAGAGGAATACTTTCCGCTTTTTCCCCACTCATTCGCATTACGGCTTTCTGTATCCTTATTTTCATCGTCCCTTTTGTATATTAAAACAAATCAGACCCGATAGAGATATGTAAAAAGCTTAGACCCGACGATCGTGAAGGATGGATGTAAAAAAATGAACCAAGGGAATGTTTAAGAACTATTCAATTTCAATTGGATGTTTTTGCGCCAGTACCTTCTTAATCTAATATTAATGAGTATTCCTGAACACATTTCTTGTACTTATCGGATCAACAGTATTCAATTCCAATTCCTTTTTGAATTTAATTGGTAGGTATTTAAGAAGTGAGTTTTTAAATTTTCTATGTATACTTTAGCCTATAATCGAAACTAGCCCTCTTTCGAATTTCAAGTTCGATCGATGTTAAACCTTTAGTAAAGCGCGAGCGAAGGAAAAATAACGTCATGGCGTACAAAATTGAAAGCTCTTTGGAACAAAGTGAAACTAATTGCAAAGTTTCCCGTAATACAGCTTATATAAGCGAAGAACTTTTTAATGAGTCTTTGATATAGTAATCTCATCGAACATAGTCGTATATACCTACATATATACAACAACAATGTACACATTCATAAAGGTTTTATACCTTTTTTCAAGGATTTATTAGGATTAACGAAGAAAATTACTTTGTTCCGAGAAAAGTTTCCATTGTTAAAACAAATGGGCACCCACTTTTTTAATAATTTTAAAAATGATTCTTACCTTTATAGGTAGGTATATTAATTATTCTAATAGTAACAATGTTACTTTACAAGTTGTTAATTGTTATAAAGTTGATTGTGGTAATTGTAAACGTGTTCCAAAAGTTATTGGATTGCTCAAATGTTCTGAAGAGTGGGCACAGGACGTAAGTGAAGTTTGAATACACATTTAGTAGCCAGCCTGGTCCTGCATTTTAGAACATTATGTTGAAAATGATGTTCAGTGCATAGTTGGTTGCTTGGACCAGTCCTGAAGGACCTTTACGATTTCCCAAACTATACGCGCGGAAATCGTTCGGGGAACCATTAAGAGTTTCTAAAGGGCAAGCGAAAACGACATCTCTAAACCTCCTGAATCGGCCACTTTCATAAATCAGCTTGTTATTATGTGTAATATGAAATCATTAATCAAGAATGTTCATAATTGAAGGTCCTCTTGCAAGCATGGTATAGTTTAAAACTTTCGAGGATGTCTCCTTTCCTCTCTTCACTCTTCCAACTTACCGACCTTCCTCGTTGCTACTCTTTAACTGAACCATGTATACGAAACGTTTTTGCTTGTCTATTTAAGCAACGCTTTTTCTCTGCATTGCAACTCTACTCTGTATACAAACGCTGTCGGACGAAAGGATAAAAAGAGTCCTGATCATGTCACTAATTAATTAAACCGCAAGAAAGTTTAAAATAAACGAAAAACTTTTCTACGAGTTCCAAGTCGAATGAAACAATGGGGAAAGAAAGAAAGATGAAATGTTTTTGTTTTTTTTTGTTTGTAGAGAGTGTAGTGATGGGTTTGTTGGTTTAAATGCTCTGTGGATGTTGATGGGACAAAAGAATGAATTACTAAACGACGTGACGAAACAAAATACTCTTGGAAACTGGGAATTGTTGTAGAAGGGAAGAAGGGAAGAAATGAATAGTTGTCATTCTCATTGCCGTTTCATAGGGTATTGGAAGGCGAATTGATGGAGAAGTTCATTTGTTCATGTATGCGTCATTTATGGGGTTGAACATGTATGTATCAATAAGCAAGCATAACTCATTGAAAAGATGAGACAGACATATGAGGATATGACAAATGTGTATATTTAACTGTACGTATAGTAACAAATTACGGTAATTTTCAAAATATGTCAGTCATTTCGAGTACAAATGAAGCGTACGCGTCATGAGCAGCTGTAAATGTTCGCGACAGTCCTACTATTTATCGCACATTCTCTAAACACAGCCCAACAAGAGTGGAGAACATATACACGTCCCCAAAAATATAACATTACAGGGTGTTTCAATAAAACTGAATAAGAAAAACGGGCCTTTGTCCTAGAAAAGTATACTCAAAATCTCAAAAACGAAAATTTAGAAAAATCAATTTGTTTTTACCATATGAGATATTTCAATAGTTTTAATGACTTTCGAAGTGACACTTCCTGTTCCTGTTTGCTCGTTCTGTAATACTTGGTATGTTAACTATGCGAATGCGAACACAATCAAGTGAAACGTCACGGCAGTGGCAAACGGCAGCGTTTATTGTTCTATTTATAATATAATTTTCTGAAAAGTGAACTTGGGGGAGACGTAGAAATCAATATAGTACTCGTAATATAGCACAACATATATACTCTCACGACTGAGGACATTTAGTGCAAAAAGAGGGTCGCAGCCAGTCAGTTCAATTCACGTTGGCGATGACGACCGACCGCTGGAATGCTTGCTGCGACTCTATGTGGGTGTGGGTGTGAGTAAGGGGAGAAATCGAAGACGCAATAAATTATTTTCCATTTCCTACGGTGTCTTTGGTCAAATAACAAGCGCAAGCGGACCATACGTAGCACAGCAGCACTCGAGTCCGTTTCAATTCGTTCATTTCGTTTTGTCCTGTTTTTATATTTCGTTCTTTTATTTTCTCCAGCGTTTAGTGTTCGTTTTATCCGTTCATTTATTGGAAGCAATTGCGCTTGCAAAATTTGCCAAACGCTGCTGCCATCAAAATACTTTGTATACTTTGTATAGCCTATACAGAAGAGCGAGACGATAGCAAAAGAAACATAAAGTTATGCTGAGGATGCTATAAAATCAAACGGAAAATGTATACCACATGAGGTAAAATTATTATAAAAACAAATTTTTCAAATGCAAATTTGCCATATTTTACTCATACGGGATAAAGGACTGAAGGTATTCTGGTGATTATGAAATGATTCACTTTTCCTATAAGTATTTCTCATTTTTGTACAAATTGTTAATGAACTGCAGGAACCTGAACAGAACAGAGGGCAGTATGTGACCTTTGATGCGCGTGAAATAACAGAAGTTTCTCATTTCCGCAAAAAAACGTCTCTTCGTTCTTCCCCTATTCTTCCATACGCCTATACTCTGTCTATATAACTTTATATGTATATGCACAAAACGATTTATCTTCGATGTGTAACATCACTCGCTCGACCAGTTGATAATTAATATTATTCATCATTTGGCTTAATGCCAGCACGCCTTGCATGGTCGAAACGGTCTGACTGTACACTATAAACGATGTGAACTATACGCTGAGAGTAAAATAAGTGTAATAAAGAACAAAAAAAAAGCAACGAATGAATCGTCCATATATAGTTATTAATCAGTAGCTTTGGATCGGAAAATCATCTATAACCTATAGTATTACTACCCTAAGCTACGAATTGCGTTTGCTGTAATTTATTATATGGTTTATCAATTTCTGTGTTAAGTAAAACGCCTCTTCGGCCTCTCTCTCTCTCATTCGCGAATCGAAACGCTTAATAAAACGGCGTGAAGTGCGAGTGTACTCATCAATCTTGATTATACGCACACAAAACACCCTCTTAAATTGTGTTATTGTTGTTTGTAAAATGTATTTACTCTCACTAAGTCGCATAATAAGCAACTTAAATTATGTACCTAGTAATGTAGCAAATTCGCACGCGAGCAAATACAAGAAGTAATTGTAACAGTTAAATTATACATTAAAAACAGTATAAGATATTAAAATGTATTTTAAGGCATTTAAATATACCATACCCTGCAAGTTATAAGCTATATTTGTTTCTTGAGATCATTATCCTTCTCATTCAATTTTCTTGCACTAACCTCATACTTATTCGTTGTTAATAAACTAATAAAAGCGCGCTTAAGAAATATTCCGAGTAACGATCATTAAAGGTGGTTGGTAATGAATGAGCGATTTCTAGATTGTTAATATATACCTACTGAATATACTTAACACAATAACCACTACTTTGAATTTAAATGAGCATAAAACAGCAAAAACGAAAATACAATAGAAAAAACTGCTTTGCTTTTAGTTGCGGTAGTAAAACAAGAATCCATGTTCATTCTGAGAACGTGAAAATTAAAATTTAAATAGCAAATACAAAGGGCAGTTCTTTTAATGTTCTTTTATCTATACATTTACATTAACTTTTTACTTTTCTAGAAATTACAATTTTATTACTTTCCGACAGTCCACCGAAGATATAAAAGTGTGTGAATTAAATTCTGACCAAGAAAAAATTGTTAGTTTGCCGTGATTGTAAGTAATTTTAATTTTAAGGCGGCCGTCTAGTCTCACAATTTTTCGAAACTAATAAAAATCCTGAAATGTTTAGAGAAAGATAGACGAATGTATAGTGAACACTGGATTTAGATATCTTTTCCTCTTAATCGTAGTGTTTTATTATTACACGATGAGTGGAAAAAACTTTCAAAAACTCAGTTTTGGGTTGATAAAAATAAAAAATATTTTAAATTCAATTTTGTGTTTGTGACAATATACTTATTTCAACTTGTTTGCGCACTTTGTGTACTCTTTCCATGAATGCCAAGATGATATAAATTGTTAAAAACTTATAACAAGATATAAGTAATAATAATAAGTTGCAACTTCAGAGAATGCATCTAATCTTGGTCATTAGTTTGGAAAGTCGCATCTCTTTTACAAAACTTTTGAAATAATAATATTGAGCTTTGCCCTTTCCTTTGCAGCAAACTTACGCAAACGCACACAAAGCCAACTCTAATTCCCGATTTAATTTTCTATTATACTTCATAGCATAATATAATAACGAGAATTTAGTGGTTTTTTTCTGGAGTCGTGGAGTAGTTGAAACCATCCCTTTCTGTATTCTTTCTCTCATGGGGAAGGATCGTGTGCGTCTGTATGAATGCAAGTGTGTATAGTGTTGTGTTCTTGCGGAGTAAAAGGAGCACAGAGACCGCTAAAATAATTGCACGACATTCTCAGGACGAGAGCGAATGGTTGGTGGTCGGGTTTGACTCTACGGCCTCGGGAATGAATGAAAGGAAAGGGAATTATTTATAATTTAATTTAATAGCTAGAGGAGCTGGTCTGCAACTTTTTAATAACCATATTTCTGACGCTTGCCATAATATAACACAATTTAGAAGTATTTTATTTCATTCATAGCTCATGAAACAGGTAAATGTTGTGAGTAATGGCGATCATTTCGTAACGCTATTTCGAAGTCTTAACAGACATTAATGTCCGTGGACTATGGACTACAGACGCCTTTTGCTTTGCTCTATCGATTCATTTGAGTCATTTACACTAATTCGTGCAAATAAAAGGCGTTGGCTAAAATATCAAAAGTTATATATACCAAAATCCTCAGTAATATATGAATGTTAAGGGGTGAGAGGGAGAGAGACAGAAAAGAGCAAACTGTGAAACGTGTAGTAATTTGTATAAATGGTTTAAATGGTTTTCCAGGAAATGTGCTGGAAATGTGTGCATTGGAAAACGTAGTTGTAAATGTTATTGCTGTTTGCGAAAATGTGAAGCAAAGTGATAAAGAATCAACGTTTTTAGACATGAAACGCCAAACTTAAAATATCGATGGTGTCATCTGGCAAAATGCAATAATATGTTTTCTGACAAGTAAGTTTTTACGCCCGTCAAGAACGTTTGCGTCTCGTTTTATATCGAATATATTGCGATATAGCACAACTGCTATCACAAGGACAAGGGGAATAAGGCATAGAAATGTCATCGCCAATCGACTATAAAAGTTAAAAAACCTGAAAAACTTACAAAATTGAAAAATTTTATTTTAATTTCTTTATTCCACCAACTTTAATTATTTTTACGCTGATGATTAGAAAAGTAATCATTTTTTTATGAACACTCAGTATTGGGGAAAACTAGGAAAGCCGACAATGGAATAGATCGATCTTTGAAAACGAGACGACGACATACTTTGTAACCGTCGGAGTATTGTACAATCTAAATATGGAACGTTTCCATGCACCCGATCGGAAACACGGTTTAACCGAGTGAACTGAAGACCTCCATAATACAAAACACATCCACATCTCCTCATAATACTCCTTATTGCATTTGCAATGCTAAAAAGCGCAAGCTTTTGTATGCCATGAAGTTCTACGATGCTCGCTCAACCCCGATTCCAATTACATTCACGAACCGATTCATGTACAATAAAGCTAACCAAAATTGAACCCACACTCTGAACCACATCAACAATAATAATTTGTTTTCCACTGACTACCTACGTTCCCTTTCCGTAATTATTGAGATAAGTGAATGATAATTCGAAGTACAAAAGCACAATAAACAAAGTTGACGAATCCATTCAGTCGGCACAACTAAATACGCAACGCCTGTGTTAAAATTCGTACCAAGCTAACAGAGTGCAGCCCTTGCTTTCCACGTTTCTTCTCTTTATTCTAAGTGCTCTGATTTACGCGATTTTGAATGAGACAACATTTTGAATGTTTTATATGTTCCTTTATACAGACAACGTAGCAAGTGAAGAACTAAAGAAAGTATAGAAGTTAAATGAAAACGGTATGGCACGGAAAAGTTGGTCATTGTTACTCAACTTTTAATTTTCAAATGGTGAAAGAAAGCTGTTTGTACAGTGGTTGAGTGAAAGAGTGTTTTTCAAAGCGTAATTACGCTTTCGCTCTTAAACTAACGACGTTATTACTCATAATGGTTTCGCATTAAAAATGCAACTTAATTACATCCGCAAAAGAGATATACGCAATCGTCGTGTACATCAACTAGTTAGTACACGTTGCTCGGAGTATACTCTACTCTACTGTACTGTACTGTCGGATTAATAATTTCTTTTACGCTTTTCGCTATCCTCGTTCCCATTGAAATTTTGTCGACAGAAATGAACAGGAACGAGCATTTAAATATCTGAAGCTATTCATACACTTTATATAATAACCGTTTACCATTCAAGTAAAACTTTACCCTAAACGTTTAAGACCTGTTAATAAATCATTTCTTCAAGATTCATGCACGAACACGGAACAGTAGAAACGCTAATGACAAGGAAGGGTAACAATAATATAAAGATGAGTTAAGGGGGCATTTGCATAGTAAATCGATTAATTATAGAATTTCAACATAACAACTTCCTTAAAACCTATATTTATTACATTTTCAAGTGCGGGATGAATTTCTATTTTTCATAGGAAAAATAAAAGTTCCTAAAAGTTTTGCGGAATTTTGTACGTGCAATCCATAATGCAAACATGAATGGGAACTGCAATATTTTGCAATAAAATAGAGAATGAATTATTAATAGACCATGTTATCGCAAAGTTATGGGAATTGCATCGTTCAACATTCAACTACGTATAAACAGAACCGCGCAATAATAACATTTAACATGAAACATCCAATAATCCAGCATTTCTAGCTCCATAGCTTCAAGGATTTTAGACATAAAGCCATGAGAAAACTTCTAACAATATCTAAGAGAACTTTAAAGCAAATGGCGAACATTTCCTATTTTATATTCAACATTCCATTGCCGCATAAATAAAATTTCTCATTTTTTATTTACTTTCCGACCTCATATACCGATAGGAGTCTTATTCTTCCGAGATCTGTACAAATCCGTAGACTTCAGGTCGAAAGCCGACCAATTTTTATGAGCTGTGTATAATTTTATATTTAATAAAAATAATAAAAAAATATAAAAAAATATAAAAATATAAAAAATATGTATACTTTCCGACCAACTTTCCGACCCTATATAGGTACACAACGATTTCGTAGAACTAGTGCGGAGAGTGGCGCAAATCATCTGAGTGAGCAATGGCCATAATCGCGAATGTAATGCTATCCTTTTTCTACACCTTGCACTATTTTTAACACAAAATACAAATTGTGATTTCTGGATGAAGCAACGAACTAAGCACTAACTGACAAGTGAAACAATATGGCGGGCGATATAGATAGAGCTATGGTAAGATAAGTTGGTATAGATAAGTTGGATCGGTCACTTCAAGTT
>JARJEB010014685.1:0-18018 GCA_030264535.1 Liometoxenus newtonarum | reverse complement strand
ATTTTGACTTTAATAGCTTTCGGGTAAAATTAATGAACACCCTGTATTAATATATAGACAATGGGTTAATTGCACTTGCTGGAACTGAATACGTTTGTGTACACTAAGCTCTTTACATTGCGAATCTGCATTTTAGTTTAGAGTTTATAATTACTAGTGCTATAGTTGTGCTTATACCTGCGCACAATGGCGTATCATGCTGATTGGGTAAAACCGTAAATTATTTAATTCCATATTCGACAAGAGTGTCTATGCGAACAGTAGCGTTCAGTTATTATGTGCCTTCATATTGAAAATGCCTTTTCAGTTATGTGTCCTCTCGATATTGAAGCATTCATTTTCATTTATTAGTGATATTAATAACAAAATTATAAAATGGTGGCTAACATTGGCAAGCTTTCAAATTTTTAATTACTTAGTACCACATTAATCATTGCCAACTTTCATCAATTTTAATCCACAGAATGAAAAGCTTTTGCTGACGAATTTATAATAAATATTTTGATATAGGTACATTTTATCGCATTTATTTCCAATTTTCTGTATAAGCGAGACAAGCCCTCTAGGGGAAGTCGTAAGAAGTAATCGTAAGGTTTTAATTCTAGATGTCACTAGTTCAAAATTCACATGGAATTGCAAAATCTGCACTAAAAGTTATTTTTTACTTTTACAATCACATTAAGAACTTAAAATTAGTTCATACGAGTTTCCCTAGAGGGCTTGTGTCGCAAATATGTATTGAGACAAAACTGGCTGAGCACTATAGGCAACCAGGCGGGCGATCCTTATTCGCTTGCATTCGCGAAATCCAGTGCATTATAGTTGCGTGTTCGAATTGAAGGCAAGGTCTTAGCTTGGAAGTTCCGAAGCATTTCGGACTCGCACCTGCTGCTACGAAGCAGAGACCTCAAACCCATCCGCTTTGTTACAGTATCGATTTCTTGTATCAAGAATCAGTCTTAACTTTGATTAAAATGAAATATTTTTATTATTTTATTTATTGTGACAAGATATAGAACGAAAAGCGAGGTTGATATAATTAAATTGTCCGTTTTTTTGTTTTTCAGAGGAGCCTGGCCATTTTATCTCCTCCTATTACTTCCATATGTATTGCTTGCTCCTCTAGTCCTCTGGTTGTCGCTGTCGGTACTTTTTTTACATTTCACTTCCAAGCAACAAGAATAAACTTTTTTTTATATTTATCCTTTATCCACGATGCAAATGTCGTGTAAAATCTTTCCGTCGAGGATAGTTTGATATACTGGTCGTGAATAGGCGAGTTCTAGGTAAAACTATACTTCTTGGTAATACCTACCAGCCGGGTCAACCAACGGTAATAACTACGAACAAAGTCTGCCAGCGAGGTCGATGCTACAAAATAAATGGAGCGTGTGTGCATTACTATAAGAAAAAAGAAAAAATACGGCCAAGGTGTGCTCGGCAAGGTCTTCACGACCTCAGCATGGAAAATGTGCGTTTGCAAAATCGTGAAAATTCCATCTATAAAAATGAGAATGAGCAGAAAGAGGATAGGGAAGGAACACAACTACAACTACAATCTCAACCGTTTTGTATTTTTGTGCGTTGCGTGTACATCATAAAATAGGAAAATTCAGGACCCGCTACAATTTTTTCTCTATACGCATGAAAAAAAAACAAACTTCCATACTGAAGAGAGGAGAAGAGAAAAGAAAAGGAGGCTTATAATTATCATTTTTTATTCTGATTTGGAATTACTGGAGTGTTTGGAAAAGTTTTAAGGGAAATTTAAAATTTTCTACGTAAATACAAAGTTTTCTCTTTGTATTTAAAAAGTAACAACATTAAATCTAATTTTTTTACCAAACCAAACCTCTTGCACGAAATCATGCGTTGTAAATTGTTAAACAAAAGTTTTAAAAGTATGCGTTGTTATTTATTTTATTTACTTACATCGCCTGACCTACCGTTGTTGGCTCCAGAGGCATCAAACTTCGGCAACGGACAGTAATTTCGCTGAAAAACTTTGCAAGTAGTCCTTAAAAGCTTAAACTTCCTCTTTGTGATGAAAAAAGCATTTCTGCTCTGGCTTCGCCAAGTGATTTTTAATTTGAAACACTGAGAATCGTTCATTACTTACACACACACACACACACACACACACACACACACACACAAACACACACACAAACGAATAAAGTATACTTTGTGGTTATCGAGTGTATAAATGGGAAAAGCATCAGCACAAATCAGGGACGGATCGAGACATCGAGCGATCGAATTTTTTTATTTATTTTTTTAGTAATTCAAGGGCCGCTGTTCGTAAATCCCTCGGGCCGATTTCATAGTTCAATACGCCCCTGGCACAATTACTCCGCTTCGTTCTCATTTTGAAAAATAATACTTAACTCTTTCATCACTTCGAATGGTGGTAGATTAGGTTACGTGAGTGGTGGTGAAGCATCCGTCCAGAGGTCAAATTGAGTTTATATGCTTAGTAAAGGAAGTTTATATGTTTGGAGGCCGAACGTCGAGGAAGCTGCAATAATTACGAAATCTAAACGAAAACGAAAAATGAAATAAGTACTAAAATGGTGCATACGAATGTCATTCCAAAGTGAATTGTATAAAAACCGATGGCAATTTATAGAAAAATAAAAGAAAAACGTATTATAGTAGAAAAGGATTTGGTTGTGATTTTGAGAAGAGTTTTAGTGAATATCCAAGTTCGCTGCGGAAATCGTCAAAAGATGCGGATTTAGAAATCGAAATCTTTTTCCAAAAGACTTCTTCGCTTCTTTGCATAATGTTTACGTGTTTGCACATGCATTTTAGATTTTAAATTTTCAAATTCACAAAGTATTTGTTGTTGATTTTCTAACTTTTCCTTTTTCAGGTAAGTACACCAACTTCTGAACTTTTAAGGTATAGCTTTAGGCCACCGCCACGATGATACAAAACACCTTTCAACTTCATTTCTTGGGCAAATATTTAATTTATCAGAAAAGTGCAGATGTGCACGTCACAAGATAATATTTCAATCACAATTTGAAAAGCTACTTTAACCAAGAGAAACTTTACCCATCAAATTTCTATATAACGTATAATTTGTCAAATGCGTAGCTCGTCAGCATCAAGAACAATCCCACGAATAGAAAAATGCTAAGAGCTTATAAAAAGAAAAGTTATATAGAAATCTCCTTTTATTCTGATTGAAAAATTGTATCAGGAATCTCCATTAAAAATTTCATATTATCGACAGGCGAGTGACACTTGGAAAAGTGGTTTGGGCGAGCGATCCGCTCGAAAAGAATTCTAACCACCCAACCCATCAGCCCGTCCGGACACCGAAAAGCCTGGCTGGCGTTCACGAAGTATGAAGATTAATGTTCCTGATCCACGAAACCGGAGCCGAAGGGAAACATTGCCGAACAAGAAGCAAAAAAAAGACGAAACAAATTGTGAGTTCTGAGGTAAGAACTAACCGCCGCTTCACGTTCGAAACAAGGCATCGGCTCCCGACGACATCCGCTCTCTCTAATGCCTCATAATTTATTGAATCGGTCACAACGAGCCCACAGCTGTCACGCGTACCATACAATGGAGACAGGACCTCTATAACTATAAAGGACAATTTTCCTCGTCATTTGTCACGACGAAGGGCAAGGGAACATGCCGAAAGAAAAGGCGCCAAGCCCTCTCCGCGTAGGAAGACATCAAGGAAGACAAAAACATTATTTTATTGTTTATAGGATGGTAAGTATTTTATGCATTTTCTGATGGTATTTGTTTGGAAGGATATACTTATAGAGCTCAATGAAGTATGTTTTTGGGGAAGAAATGGGAATAACATCGTATTATTAATAAATCATTTAAAAATGGGGTTAGTTTGTTTTTCCTAGTTTAGTCTGTTTAGTTTTGTGTGTGGTTTGTGCGGTTGAACTATTTCTGGTATTCGTTATTTTTGTTAACTACAATTTGTTTTCGATTAATAGTATTCTACAAAGTGTTTCATAAATCCAAACAATTATATTGTATACTGAAAATGTTGATGTCCTAAAACACCCAGAGAAATAGCAAAATGGGGTTTGTGCATGAATTTTAAAATTGGAAAAAAGTACCAAAAATTGTTAGTGTAGAACTAATTATACGACATGCTACTAACAATAATTTAAAAAAAAATTAATTTGTTGTTAAAAATGGTTCTTCAAAATCTACCCTCGATTTAAACTGTACCATGCCGAGGGTAATATAGATGATTCATCGCTTTGTCGACCTATACCGATTCAATGTCGAATCGGACCGAGTGAACTAATCGTCAGGCCCAAAGACTGTCTTCGGTCAGGCTAGAGCGTCAAAACATCAACAAGGTCACGGAAAAGTGATACCATTTGAAAAGATCTACCAGTGCTATGAGTCATCATTTCACCAGATAATTCACCAAGCCGTCAAATTTAAACTTTAAAAGAACATGTTTAAAAAAATGTAGGGAAGAATAATTCCAATCGTGGTTTCATAAAAAAAATTTCAAATAAAACATGCACACACCCCATTAACAGCACTGTTCCCCTCCAAAATTATTTTTGTATCATTATAATATCATTAATCTAACAAAAAGGCAATTATGTACAAAGCTATAAAGCAATAAAAAAGTATAGTAGACAATATTTAATTTCGTATTATTGGAGTTTCACTTTAGTTTCCGATCAAAACAACAAAAAGTTTCAAACTAGTTGACAAATCAATAAAATAATAATATACATATCTAAGAATGGGCAGGGACGGATCCAGACACCTGGGAATCGGGCTGTTTCTTTAAGGGGCCCAGCGGTTTGGAAATCCTTGCTATCGCATTTTTACTTTCCGGCCACATACCGAACATTAATGTAAGTAAGAAAATAAAACGGTGCGTTTAATTCAACTATACGATTTCATACAACCCGTCGATCGTAAAAGTAATTTTAATCGTAAAGATCACTAAATTGCTGTGCAATTTCCACTTTCCGATCAAAATTACAATTACGATTCTACGAAATCGTATAGTGGATACGGTCGGCAAGTTGTGCGGTGCTAATTTAACGCACTGATTTGTTAAATTTCGTTTATTAAATAAAAGGGCCCGGGCCGATTTCGTAGTTGAATCCGCCCCTGAGAATGGGAATGGGAATCAATAACACCCTGCAACCTACATATGAATAAACTTAACCGCTGGGAATAACAATAAAAATAAAAAATGACATATTACATGAAATCTTAAAAATGTAGCAATAAAAAGTTTGGGGGAAGTTTGGATATACTATGCAAAGCGCTCTTTAAAGTGCTACGTTCTACCGTAAAAGTTGTAAGTTGTAAAAGAGCAACAGCACGTTGTGAGGAAGTTGTTCGTTTAAATCGGTACATAATTCTGCCGTTTCGAAGGCCTTTAACTTCTCCACGTACAAATGAAGTTTTCGTGTAGAAGTTGTGCACGTATAGTCATAGTAGAATGGATTATTATATACGAAGAACGCTCACGATAAGATACGATCGGCTCCAATTACACCTTCGAATAAATCAGAATGATATACGAGTTTGTTGATATAATAACATTCTGTGCCATTTTTCATTCGTTTCGTAGGTTATTTCCCGGTTATGTTATACGTTAGGTTAAGTTACGTTATAAACATTGTTTTTTTCCTAGTTTAACATGAAATACAGTGTTGCCAGATTGAGTGATTTATCGCAAATTTAGCGATTATTGATGAGATTTTGCAATAGCCACATTTTTGCGATAAAGTCGCAAATTAGGCGATTTTTAAGTGTTTCATTTTTGCTACATAATGGACTTCGTTGATTATGTTTTTATATCTCATGAATAATTCGAATTTCCAGTAGGTAGCTACTTTCTGATATTTGAGTCCGCATTTTGTTGTGCCGTTGTCTTCATTTACAAAAAAAAACATTTAGTTGCCTATATTTGTGCGTTAATTTTTCTGTACACGAATATAAAGTTGCCTATTTGTGATCATAAAGTTGCCTATAATTAAAAGTTTTGAGATTTTGGGTAGCATTTTATTTAAAAGTTTTTTCCTAGTTTAACATGAAATTACAGTGTTGCCAGATTCGGCGATTTATCGCAAATTGATGAGCTTTTGCAATAACTACATTTTTGCGATAAAGTCGCAAATTGGGCGATTTTTAAGTTTTTTTCTGTATTTTTTTTTGCTACAAAATTATGATGAACTTCGTTGATTTAGTTTATATCTTCATCAGTAATTCGAATTTCCGGTAGCCATTTCTTGATATTTGAGTCTGCATTTTGTTGTGTGTTGCCTATATTTATGCGTTAATTTTTCTGTACACGAATATAAAGTTGCCTATTTGTGATCATAAAGTTGCCTATAATTAAAACTTTTGAGATTTGGGTAGCATTTTATATAAAAGTTTTTTCCTAGTCTAACATGAAATAACAGTGTTGCCAGATTCGGCGATTTATCGTAAATTTGGCGATTATTGATGGGCTTTTGCAATAACTACATTTTTGCGATAAAGTCGCAAGTCGCAAATTAGGCGATTTTTAAGTTTTTTTTTGTAATTTTTTTATGCAACAAAATTATGATGAACTTCGTTGATTTAGTTTATATCTTCATCAATAATTCGAATTTCCGGTAGCCACTTCTTGATATTTGAGTCTGCATTTTGTTGTTCCGTTGTCTACAACTACAAAAAAAAACATTAAGTTGCCTATATTTGAGCGTTAATTTTTCTGTACACGAATATAAAGTTGCCTATTTGTGATCATAAAGTTGCCTATAATTAAGACTATTGAGATTTGGGGAGTATTTTATATAAAAGTTTTTTCCTAGTTTAACATGAAATTACAGTGTTGCCAGATTCGGAGATTTATCGCAATTTTTTGCGATAAAGTCGCAAGTCGCAAATGGGCGTTTTTTTTTAGTTTTTCGTTGTAATTTTTTTTTGTACAAAAGTTTGATGACCTTCGTGGATTAAGTTTATATCTTCATCAATAATTCGAATTTCCGGTACCCACTTCCTGATATTTGAGTCTGCATTTTGTTGTGCCGTTGGCTACAACTACAAAAAAAACATTAATTTGCCTATATTTGTGCGTTAATATTCCTGTACATGATTTTATAGTAGCCTATTCGTGATCATAAAGTTTTGCGATTTTAGGCGGCATTTTATATAAAAGTGGCGACATGCGTTCTTCAAAATCTGGCAACACTGCACGAATAGTGCATGTTAGTGGATGTCTTGCTATCGAAAAGGCAAGCAAGTTATGGTGGAACATGTATGTGCGGTATCGTGGTCACTCTGGTTTGGTTCGGTCTAATCACGTTAGCACAGAGCGATTTGCCAACCTCCTTAATTTAACTCGCCGCTTAATTATTATACTTTAATCAGAAAGGAAAGCGAGTATTATATTAATGTCGTGGCCATGCACGTAAAAGCAATTTATATTAATATACTGATTTCATTTGCAAATGTGCAACATAACACATTTCAAGTTGTGTTTTTTTTTTAATTTACGCCATTTTGATATTAAAAATACATGGTTTTTATTGTTCAGTCACCACAAGTAAAAGTCAAGTAATCAGGCAATTCACGACAGCTGTCAAGATGTTTATAAATTCAAATATGTTGGACCAGCAGTGACACCCAACTTTACTGCTTACAATTTCAGATAGAAATTTTATTTGCTGTTTTCGGTTTCGACCGGTTTCGATCTATTATACGATCATTTTCCGGTAACTTCGGTTAACAACAAGTAAAAATGGTTTTAGTGACATGTGAATAGATAGTATTAGTGTTAAGATAACAGAATTTTGTTTTACAAAACATTCAAGTTGAACATGTGATCTGTAATAGATTTAAACCGGTCGTAAGTAGTAAAATTGGAAATGTTTATAATTTAAACAAATAACCGAAAATATAAAATGCAAAATACTTTATTCAATTAGAAATTTCTATAAAAAAATGTCACTTGCCAGCTTAGGAAGCGAAACAAATAATTTTCAGCATTTCGCATTAAATATTAAATATTTTATTCGTATATATTCATATACATATAGGTAACACGGACAAACCTAAAAGTCGAGTTCATATTCAGGATAATTCACAGTATCCTGACGCGGGTATTATGCGGATCACGGATTGCGATAACACAAAAAAATATTACCCGCCAGGATTAACGCACGAAACATGAGGGAGGATATGGAGCTGCGAGCTGGCTTTGGCACGTTGCGCGTCAACTATTTTGGCCTAGCAAAAGGGCATAAGTACCTACCTATATATTCGGTTTTATATTCAAAAAGTGTACGCCCATCCCTTTTCAAGCGCAATTCTAATAACATAATCGTAAATTATTTTATTTATTTAATCGTGTTTTAGTTAAGTTTTCGCGACGCCGCTTATCTCGCGTAGTAGTTACGAAAAAATAATAAATTAAAATTAAAATTAAAATTAAAAAATTATCGCAAAGTCCATTTATCTTAAAATTGTCAAGGCCATTCGTTTATCAACTCATGAAATATGTCGTGATAATCGTGTTGATATGGAAGCATAAACTTTTCGTTTATTTAATGCAAATTAAATTTTGATTGTTTTTGTTTATGATGTTAATGGCAAAAAATTAATTCGTATATTTTGACTTTCTTTGGTATGCAACCATATTAAGTAACTGGAGCATGCGCAGAAGGCAGAAAGCTATAAAAAAATTTAAATCACTTTGCAATTGAATCTTCAAATTTCGAAATTTTGTCCTTGAAAAGAATTGAAATTTGAAATTCTATGATAATTTCATTTATCTTTGTCTCCGTGAGTCTGATTCATGGCCAACATGATATGCAACCGAGCAGCCAACATTCTATTAATTAAATGAGTATCTAGACTATCTAGAGCAAAAGTGTAAATAAACTTGTTAACTTGAAAGGTGAAAGCATCGTAGAAACAAGTCTTCAGTAGCCGTGATCGTCTAGTGGTTAGGACCCTACGTTGTGGCCGTAGTAACCCAGGTTCGAATCCTGGTCACGGCAATGTGCAAGCATTGTCACGGAGAAGACAATTTTTTTTTGTATTTACTATAAATTTTGGATTTATATTTTTTTATGCTTGTCGTTGTCATAGACAAAAATGTTTGTTTCTCAAAGAAAATCATGTATAAGTATAATCGAACATTAAAACATTTGTTCAATTTTCTATATGGAAATAAACGAACAAACAAACAGTAATCATACAACAAAACAATTATCACATAATGTGAAATGTGTTTCACTGAGTACTGAATGCGTGTTTCGTGTTTTTGGTAAGTACAATAAAGTGGAACGGAACAACGAATTATTCCGTTATATTTCCAATTAGCCAAGCGTAAAATTCATATTACCATCAAAATTAACCCCTTGTTTTTTCCTGACTGTGGTTATTTATACAGCTCATTTCCCAAAACAACAGCAAAATTTACAAAAATTATAAAACCAAAGACATTATACAGGGTGAATAAATTTAGGTGGTACTTCAAATCTCACTTTTCATCAGGACTTATTATTATATTAAACGTTGATATTTTTGAACTTTATATGTGAACCTTTAAAAAAATGATTTCATTTACCGGTGACCTCTTCCGTTTTTATAGGTATTTTAATAACATTACCGCGCATGGCATATTTCTATGTTAAAATTCACTTATAAAAGCAAATGTTTGAACTTTTAATACTTATATTAAAATGTAAATAAATATTTAATTTGAATGCAAACCATTTTTAAAAATTTTTTACCGGTAATTTTTTTACCGGTAACTACAGCAATTAATTGAACAATACCGTAGCGGAAACGTTATTATTTTTACGTTAGTTTGAGCCCTGCTTTTTTCAAAGAATAACACAATTCACGAAACAATCAAAAAGTTAACATGCCCATTCAGCCCATCCAAATTTACTCACCCTGTATAGTAGGTACTCGTACAAAAGTAAATTTTAATTTTTCATCATTACCTTGAAATATATTACATTACAATATCTACGATGCAAAAGTAATTTTGCTTGATGAGAAATTTCGAAGTTATATTATTAGAAAATATTTTCGACTGGCGAAATGGGGTATAGTGCATTGCATTGAAGTTGGAAGTGGAATACCTACTTCCATAGTAATCTAACGTAATTATTACATAAAATGATAACTGGGGAATAACAATGAATATTTTATTAAAAGACGCCTCGAAGGCGTCGTCCTCTCGCATTGTGCCCGTTTCATCATTCTCACTTGCACCCAACCAAAGAGGGAAGTGATATAATTAAATTGTCAAGGCACCGTTCTGAATTGGAATTATAATAGTAACTAATTCAGGTTCAGTTAGCGTCTCCCAAAATGAACAATACAATGTGAGATACTTGTTACTCTATGTGCATTGTGATATTTCATTTTGTTTGCAGATATGACAGATTTTTACTAAATTCCCCAAATATTAAGAGAAATGTGAATTTAAGATTTTCTGCTTTCTAAATGTAAATTATTTTCAAATACTTTTTAAATAAAAAATGTTGATTTAATCGAACAAAAGAAAATTGTGTTGTTTTAGGAAGATCAGAACCAGGACGTAACGAGTGGGGGGCGCACCCCCCAATTCAATTAAAATGCAATGTAATACTCTTATCAGTACTTATAAATAAAAAAATTAAATTGAACTTTTCTCAGCACTTCCCTCTAAAAGTTCCTGGCTACGCCACTGATGAAAGCTGAGTTCTAACAGACATTATAAAGAATTATAATTAAAATGTAAAAAACGCCAAGAGCAATGAATAAATTTCAACCTTTTCTCGTTTTATACCGTATTTATATTTTATTATACAGGGTGTTCTGAAATTAGCCGACAATCGTCAGGTAACATTGTTGATCGGGTTAAAAGAAAAGGAAAATCTTAATACAAAAATGTCCGGAAGGTCCTGGTTTGTCCTCATGAGGTCCTTAAAGTTTGAGTTTTGCTATCATAAAATCGGCATAAAATCGATTTTTTCTTTTTGTAGTTAATATCTTTTAGTTTACCGAAGATAGTTATAACTTTGATTTACTTTTTGTATTTTTGAAACCACAAAAAAACTGGATTTTCTTTTGTAAGAAAATTAGTTTTTTTTCTAAAAAGTACGTTTGGCATCATTGCATATTTTTAGTAGCTTGATTAAATCATCTGTCAGATTTATTTTAAGTATGTAGCTACGTTATGGTGGCAAATTCAAAAACAGTGGAAGCACGTTGTCAAATCTACATAAAATTCTTTGTCCTCGTGAGGACAAACCTGGACACTAGACATTTTTGTATTAAGATTTTCCTTTTCTTTTGACCCGATCTACAATGTTACCTGGCGATTGTCCGCCAATTTCAGAACACCCTGTATATAACGCCTAAATTATTTCTTTGGATTTCGTGTGTTTTGTAGTGCTCTTCACCAATAGAAACAAAACGAAAATCCAACAAGAATATAGACAATAAAATAAAATACTGAATCAGACATGGTTTGTAATAAAGAGGCGACACATGGAATCATCATAAAGTATAATATTTTTAAAATAAACTTATTTTTCGCTTTTTATTTGAGTTCCGTACCATTCGTTTCTGGGACGTTCAGCTCTGGTCCTCGTTTAATAATACTATGTAGATGTAGATGTAGATGTGGAAAGTAAAGCAGCCGCTCAAAGATATAAAAATTGTAAGTATAGAAAATGTTGAACCAACAAAGACCGAACACAGAAACGAAAAACTAAAGAATATATATCATCCTGTTAAAAGAACTTAAGAAGTAGAATGCGTGCGCATATTTTAAATTCTTATCCTTCCTATATCCAAATCCAGCTTTATGTTTATTGCTGCCACCACCACCACCACCACAATCCCTAAGAATGAAGAACCACTTCAAATGTAAGTGTATGGATAAGTACAAATAGGAAGGACGAGGAAGGACGATCGTTGGATACTTCCGACCGGCCCGCATACACATAGTAAAATGATTCTGAATATTTCATACATACACATTTTCGTTGTTCGGTTTGTGCAAAGCCAGTGCACAATGCAGTTCGACTACTTATTGTATTTCAGTGTTTGACCTAATTTCGCTAATATAACGAATCTACAAAGACCATAGAGATAGAAGTCTATAGAGAGAACACCAAATCGCCATATTTTGTGTTGAACCTAAAAGGCACGAAATTTGATATAGACTCCAGTCTCGCGTCACTAGCCCGTGCGCGTACTTTGGGTAGTCTACATTGTATGGTTTTAGTTTGTTGTGATGTAAATAAATATGGCGGACCAGTGACATCATCATACTTGTATGAATACCTTCCCTCTAGGAATATTATAGCTCTATGACAAAGACGAAGCGAGTTCCAGTATACATGTGCGAGTCGTGGATTAAAGTTGCGTTTCCACGAGGCGATTTTACGATATTGCGAGACAGCTGCGATTGGTTGAAATCTTACGATAAATGTTATTCGTTTCCAATAAATCGCTGACTGTGGCTGCTACATTGGTATGTACTAAATCTAATGATACTTAATTGAATTAAATTGATGCAATGGCATTTGGAAATGTCATTGTTACCTGCAATTCGCTGTGCGCCAATAAAACCGTTTAGTGAAAATCCCTGCGAACACCAAAACGTGAAATCTTGCAAAAATTCTGGGATAGTTTTGCATCCAATCACAATTGATGAATCTAAACACGTGACCTTCGTGGATAAAAGCATGATGTCTAAGGCTGGCCAAACACATTATTGGTCATTATCAGTGCTATCATCACAATGGCAATTAGCGTACAGCAGATCTCAGCAGCGCCAGCACAATGTTGAGCAAAGTTTTGACGTTTGTGACGTCATATTAGAATACATAATTCTCACATAATATCGCAAAATCGCTATATGGAAACTAAGCTTACGACTGGGCATTTTGCAACTGCAAGATTAAATAAATGACGAGACGAGTTATAATACAATCGAGTGTCGACATTTCATTGAGTTAAGGAAATCAGAAATCGTATTGATTGCCTCTGTCTCTCTCTCTCTCTCCCTCTCACGACTCGACAATGACGTCTGCAGGTTGTATAAAGTAAAACGCAATTTCCTTCAATTTCCAATGTGCTGGTTTGCTGTGGAATTGAAATTTATTGTATAGGAAAATTTATTATCTTTAACTTCAATTAATATTATAGCAAGTCGTGACGCAAAGAACGATTTTGCAAAATTAATTCCGTTCCAACAAAACAAGTCTGAATTGAACACCCTGTATTTGTACAAGCATAACACGTCAGCCAGAGAATAGGTTATGATCCTTTCAGTTAAACGTCAGCGCACTGTCGTAAATCAGATTGTTTGGCGTTACTCATCGCCTAATAATCGCCATCACCATCATCCACCATCCCCATTACCATCCATGAGAATAAGTAATAAACCGTCGGTGCGGGAGATATTACTATAAAGGGAATACTCAATTACCAAATATGTACCCTTTGCCTCAGAAACTCTCAACTCAGTACCCTCATTTTAACGTTGATATTGTTAATTAAGCAAATTGATAAATATACGAGATAAGTTGCAAGTTTTCTAATGTAAACTATTTCAAGTGGTAAAAGGGCTATCAAGAAATTTCCACAGAACTTGATGTATTAAATGAAAATGAAAAACTATGTGAAAATACAATCATTTTTGCATTAAAAGTTTTAATACACCGCATTTACTCATATAGTTACATCAAAATAATTTTCAATTACAGTAATAAGTTTCAACATCCTCAGTTAGTAGCAACGTTTGAATAATTCCCAAGACTCCAAGAGAAACTTGGCCAATGCCATCTCTCGCACTCGGAATAATGTAATTGGGAAACACTCAGTGGTAATCAATCGCTCTTCTAGGCACTTTTATAAAGTGGTATTAAAACCCCACCTAGGTTTCGAGTTCCAAAAGATGTAGCTCTAGTTGGCGGTGCCTCGTAGTGTGACCAAAAAAAAAATCATTTACTTAGTCTCTGTAGTTGTAGCAATTAGAATTTGGACAACTACAACGCAAGTTGAACAAATTCTTATTATATTTACCAACTTATGAATGTCTGTCCCTATTTTGGACACATTTGTATGAGATTTTCCTGCAATTGTTAGAAAATTGCACACATTTCAGTGTGGAGACGCCCTGCCGTAGAAAGGGGAGGACCTAGAATGCAAAAGCAAGCAACCATTCGAGCCGATGATGCACTTTATAGGTCGTAATCTTAAAAATGGTAACATAGACGTAATAAAAGTGTAAGCAATATGATGTATTGCACCATCTATTTGTTTAACGGCGAATTACTACTTGGAAAAAGATAGCATCCCTAATAAACTATTTGACATTTCAATCACCCCATACTTTCCAATATGTTGGTTTACATTACAGCGTTACATATACACAACGAGTTTATAGCCGTTCATTAATTAAATATGTTTGTAATGGGCATTACGTTTTCAGCTCGCGATTTTATTACAGCCGTCAGGAGCAAGCTGACCACCTAGTTAAGAACCAACAAATCTTAACTTAACTGGCCTTGGAAAGTTTGTATTCGGAACTGTCCTGTTCTCTTTCTAACTCCAACGAACAAAATCGCAAGTGTACACAAAGGAAGAAGAACAGGAACAGGAACAGGAACACGAACAAAAACAGGACGAAGATGTAAAGCTGAAGAGTTTTGGGGGGTAAAGGGTAAATGTTGTTTAGGATGTTGTATATGCCTGTTGGGTTGTAAAGGGATACGTAACATGTTGGGCTATTTGTGTTTCTCTTTATAGCATTTAAGGCTTGATGAGATGTGTTTATCTTTAGTGCCCTAGTATTTAGTTTCAAAGGGATCCTCAAGGCACAAGTAGTGGCCAAACGATGGAAGAAACTTAGAATATTAGATGTAAACAACAAAAACAGACGATAAGTAAGATAATGATGGACAAAAAATCACAAGTAAACAAAAAATGTTGTTATATAGTCAGGTACGCAAGTTACGCATCACTGGGGTAGTGTCAGAAAGGCTGATGCACAACTAACGCAAAAGCGAACGGGAACGCCAGCGCTAACGCGACCGTTACAAGTGTTTTACTTGATTTTAATCGGTTCGATTTTTCAAAATTCATGAACATAACCTTGAAATCCGAAAGTGTCGTCTGAAGAGTCGTGAACAAAACTTTAGCTTCAACGTCCAGTTGTGAATACCTTTTATTGTTTTTCGCGTTAATGTTTGTGTTCCCGTTCGCGTTTGCGTCAGTTGTGCACAAGCCTTTCGATTTCGTTTTGTTTTAACTATTATTCTGCTTCATTCTATTCTATTATATTTATATTAGGATTAGGAGACGTCAGTCCTATTATAGACATCAATCGAGAAAGTCGCATTTAGGTTCTAAAGGAAAAACGAAAATTACTTTCTCACATTCTCTTAAATTCGTAATCAATAACTTCAATAGTACTTTAATTGTCCTTGCAAATAAATGAAATAAAGAGTAGGGAAGTACAGCGGGTTGTGGCTCAAAATCCTATGTAATTTTAAAAGGGGGTAAAATCGGGCCCAAAGTGGTGAGGGTAAAAAAGTGGGAATAAAATCGAGCACTCTGATTGGTTGAAGTATTGAAGTGACGGGAAATTCAAATTTGAAAAGAGGATAACTAAAGAAGATAAAAACTCTGACGCGAAACTGAAGAGGATAACTTTGTCACCCACACACACGCGCGCGAGATTAATTATCCTTTTTAGTATCCTATTTTCAAATTTGAATTTCCCGCCACTTTAACACTTCAACTAATCAGAGCGCTCGATTTTATCCCCACTTTAACCCCCACCACTTTGGGCCCGATTTTACCCCCTTTTAAAATTAGATGGGATTTTGAGCCAGAACCCGATGTACTTCCCTACTACAAAGGAAATATAATTCAACTTCACTCGAATAGGTTGATCACATTAATGAAGTGCAAAAATTTTGGATGACTAAAGTAGATACAAAAAGTAAATCCGCAAAAGTTTCCGACCGTGATAAAAAATTAGATTTACACTTAAAATAAGATTCAATTGTCAAAAAGACAAATAACAATCCAGAAATTAAAACCATTCCTAGCAGGAATTGTACCAGCAAGTTCGGAATAATGATCTTGTGAAACTCGAATAAAGTCGGTCGCGAATAATGCAATTCTATTCTTTGACGAAAGACGAAACGCAATGCATTCGATTAGTTACGGATTGGTAATTCGGTTTGATAGCTGCAATTTACTTCGGTCGGGGATCGATTGACCCAGCTAAAGATTCCCGAGAATCTTGTGTGGATCTTAGTAAAGTATTTCTTAACGAATGCAACAACGAAAGGCAAATTGAATTTACAGACAAACAAAACAATGTCAACTTGAAACTTTTGAACAATGACAAATTAAACTTTCTAATTAAACTTTTATTTTAACAAAGAAATGAAGCAAACCGAAATGGATATTTTAAGAGAATTAGAGAAGGAGATAAAAAGAATTAGAACTTTAATCCATTCACAAAAATTAAGTAGATAAAAATATTATTTTTTTTTTCATATCTAATAAAAGACCACTTCAAATGTCTTGTTTTCCAACAAAATTAAAAAATAGTAGAAAACCAACAAAACAACGCAGTTGCAGATCATTATCTACGTACAATTTTCATTACTAAGAGATAAACAAGAATGGAAAATGTACTATCGCTTTGCCTACCAATCACATTTATATTTTATTTCACCGCATTGCAAAAAATCCTCTGGTGTTCCAGCTATCTTTATTCACATTCTCCTTGCCCGTATCTTTATTTCGGTACATACATTCTTTTGATATTTCCTTCTTTTGGTCGTTTGTATCACCGTTTGTCGTCGGTTTTTACTTTTTGTCGAGTTTATCAAAAGCTTTGGCTGCCGGCCGCGTCGCGCTTTTCTATACATATAAAACCGTCGTTTGTTATATTTCTTAATTAATTTCATTTTCAGTTTAATTAATGATATTGCTTTTAATTACAACAAAAACGATTGCCGAGTCGTGGATAGGGCGTCGCTAAAAGAGGGTAATGTTCATTTTTCAAAGTTAACGCTATCTCGCATCCGCATGGCATTTCATATTGTATTTTACTTTACATAAAAAGAAAATGCGATTTTGTCTATAAATTAAAGTAAAAATTTATAATATCACTATGACAACAAAATGCAAACTACGTATTTCTGCCTGCCGCACCCCAATTATGATAGAAAAGCATGAGGTTATTAATTTATTGATTAAATTTTACCAAATACATAAAATTAACAATATACACTAAACATTTTAATAACAAAATATTAAAAATGCAGTAAACTATAATATTCCCCTTAGAATTATTTATTTTTATCTACTCCTACATGTATTTGTAACTTGTAAGTACATACAGGGTGTCCCATTCTCATGAAATACTTTGATTACGTCTGAACGGTTAGAAATAGGCGAAAAAATGAAAATATCAAGTTGGCCTAATTTTTTGAACTGCATTTCGTAAAAATTTCCCATTCCTTCCTCTAAAAGTCTGAGAAAACCGCAAAAATTTGATACAGAATTCAAAAATGAAGAGAAAGTAGGGAGGTGCTTTTAAAAAAAACAAAGTTATGGGACACCCTGTATGCTTGAAACAAATGCAGCTCAAAAAATTAAAGCAATTATTTTCATTTTTAGTGCATCTCTAACCGTTTAGCCGAAATCAAACTATTTCATTAGATGACAGTGGGACACCCTGTATAAAGTTGAACAGTTAAGTTTTTTTGGTATTCTGTTCTGAGAAAACCGCAAAAATTTGATACAGAATTCAAAAATGAAGAGAAAGTTAGGAGGTGCTTTTAAAAAATACAAAGTTATGGGACACCCTGTATACTTGAAAATAATGCAGCTCAAAAAATTAAAGCAATTGTTTTCATTTTTAGTGTATCTCTAACCGTTTAGCCGAAATCAAACTATTTCATTAGATGACAGTGGGACACCCTGTATAAAGTTGAACAGTTAAGTTTTTTTGGTATTCTGTTC
>JARJEB010014684.1:0-14197 GCA_030264535.1 Liometoxenus newtonarum | reverse complement strand
TGTGTGTGTGTGTGTGTGTGTGTGTGTGTGTGTGTGTGTGTGAACAAAATTGCGGGCAAACCAAGCATCGTATCGGACTGAAATTTGGTATCTGGCAACCTGCCAGTTATACCTGGAGTAAAAATAAATAAAATCGGCTAAACAATTTCCACTTTACGATAAGAATTACTTTTAGGATCGACGAGTTCTACAAAATCATAATGTATATGGCCGGAAAATTGTGCGATGCGAATTTAACGCACCGATTGTTTTCGCTATCATTTAATTAAAGGCATATGAGCGCATAGCAAAATCAAATAATTTGGCGGTTAAAAAAACACCAGAAATATGCCAATGCGAAACAAAAATATACCAATTTATCACTATCAGTAGCATAAGGTAAAATGAAAAAATCGATATGCTGCGGTTTCAAAGTTAGATTAACGACGCGGATATGCTAATTGAAAAGCTGCTAATTAAGATTTTTATTAATTACATGCTCGTTGTGTTTATCTCACACATTTACGAACATCGAACATACCAGGATCACAAAACAGACAATAAATAAACAGTTATTTTGTTATTTCAATATAAGAATGGAATTATAAATGAAGAAAATAAAATAATAGTGGCAGATTCTTCAATGTGAACGTCTTAATTGAATTTAATTTATAAATAAATAACCAAATGAGAAACAGAAAAGTAATTTATTTAATGAAGTGTGCGCAA
Organism: Liometoxenus newtonarum; assembly: GCA_030264535.1. Classification (NCBI taxonomy): domain Eukaryota; kingdom Metazoa; phylum Arthropoda; class Insecta; order Coleoptera; family Staphylinidae; genus Liometoxenus; species Liometoxenus newtonarum. The sequence goes on along the minus strand of JARJEB010014684.1, from coordinate 13,489 downwards.
GTTTGTTGTGTGTGGTAGGTAAGTTAGCTTGTAAAATTTTGAAATTTGCTGTAAATAAGTTTCGTTCTTAATTATTTATGGTTTTCGTTTTTCTAATAAAAGTTTATAAATTATTGTCTAAAAGTGGTAATCATTTAGAAATATATTTTAACACGTTCGCTTGTTGTTGTGTTGTGTCTACACATACAGGAAGCTGAAACAGCCGTAAATCAAGCGAAAACGAGATATTAAAGATGATTTATGAAAAAAGAACAATTAAATTTTTCGGTAAATAATATAAATTCCAATTAATTAATTTGGTTCGATTATAGATCATAAAAAGAATAATTTTTAATAATTTGAAATGATGATTCTTCCTTCTTTTAACACTCTGTATAATTTCAAACATATAATTGAACGGTTTCAAAATATGTAATTTTATTATACTCGCTCACTTGTTTTCCAAGTCCAAGTCTAACACACATGACCGTGCAGACATAATATTGAAGCGTCTTCTCGTCCTCTTCGGTGAAGAACTGAAGAGATCAAGTCAAGTCGGTAACAACTATCTGCGTAAGTAATAAATAAGTATACTACTTGAGCAATGCCAATAAAGTAATGATCGGTTTTAAAGATTGCAATTACGCGTTCCGAATGTTTATAAAGATGTGAGTTGTTTTCTTAGGTTCTCGGAAAGTTTAAGTCGCAGAAATGAAACACATACAAAACGAAACGTAACGAATCGACACTATAGAATAAATATAGATAGGCAACTATTATACGTGTATACGGAATAAGATAAATAACAACTGGGAAAAACAAACGGAAAAGAATAAAAAGAAAATTATTCCAGTTTTATGTACGGATACGCCATTGAAATTATTGTTAACGATTGCAATTTGTTTTTATTTGTAGGTATATAGATTTTTTATGGATTTTACTATATTTAGCAAATATACTTTTTCGATTTTTATATAGTTTTATACGAGCAGAGGCGGATTTAGGTATGGTTTTTATGGGCTGCAGCCTAGGACCCAGTTCAATCAAAGGGCCCCTTCGCTTGTCCGCACCCGTGAACTTATGCAGTTGTAAGTTTCGATGTCCGTAGGAAGCTTGATGTAGTTGCCTCGTCGAAGTGGCCGAAGTGGCTCGAAGTGATTTGAAGATACGAAACAGCAAACAAGGTCCATCCGCTGTCGCGTTCCTGAAACTCTTAACTTTTTCACTTAATTGTTCTTTGCGACTGTTTTAAAGTACATTCATAATTTTGACTTTGGTGTAGGTATACCGGAAAAAGTTCAAAATTGAGTTTAACGCTAGTCTTCAGCTACTACAGAGTGCGAGACACTTGATTGTCACAATTCATCATCCAAGTATTAGCCCAGGGCCGCTAAAGCTAGCGGTCCGCCCCTGTCTACGATGCTAATTTGCATAATTCTTGTCTATAGTTTTACTTCTTTATTATAATTTCCTCACATTTTTTCATGTACAAGTGGATTTTACATAAGTTTGAAGATACGAAACAGCAAACAAGGTCCATCCGCTGTCGCGTTTCTGAAACACTTAACTTTTTCATTTAATTGTTCTTTGTGACTGTTTTAAAGTACATTCATAATTTTGACTTTGGTGTAGGTATTCCGGAAAAAGTTCAAAATTGAGTTTAACGCTGGTCTTCAGCTACTACAGAGTGTGAGACACTTGATTGTCACAATTCATCATCCAAGTATTAGCCCAGGGCCGCTAAAGCTAGCGGTCCGCCCCTGTCTACGATGCTAATTTGCATAATTCTTGTCTATAATTTTACTTCCTTATTATCTATAATTTTCCTCACATTTTTTCATGTACAAGTGCATGGCGCCACTGGATTTTACATAATCTCGAACTAATCTAAATTTTATTAGCACTCTATCATTTGTCTAAAACAGAATATAATAATGAAGTAGAGAAAATGCAACGTACAAGAACTTAATGACCTGCAGGAAAATCTAGGAAATCAACGGGACGGGAATATGTATAAGCTCATTGTGTTGTGGTGCACTGTGCTTTGATGTATTTTTGCATGTTTTGCTATTAGAAACTAGGAAAGCTAGCTAACATTAACATTGTCACGACACATTTCGTGCAAAGTGTTACGAGATTTTATTTACGTTACGATGTTACAAATGCATACAGAGTGATTCCAATCCAAACAAAATTACTTCATACGATACAACTTTTTGAGAAATGCAATATATGCAATAGATTCATAAAAAGTTGCACAAAAAAGTCGCAAAATCCACTCATCAACTTTGACTTACGGTTATGCATTACAATTGCATCGTGGATCGTGGAAATATTTCTTCCTGATGGATTAAATACTACACCAGGGAGCCCTTCCGAAAATGTTGTGGCTATACGCCGCTGGGGTAAATAGCTCTAGATAGTCTAGATCTTCGATAAAATTTTAGAAACATGCTAGCTTACTTATAATTATATTAAATAATTAAGAAGATTTAAATTTCGAGGTCTTGGCAGAGAGCACTTTCGTTATCTGGCTTCGTTTCTTCTAGGCTAGCGTGTTTCATGTTTCTACATCTACCTGATGTGTATGCATGTATTCTTCACATTCAGTAGTTGTGTAGTTCTAGTTCTGGTCTTTGCTGGGGCACAGGAGACGATTTAATTCGTCGACTCATTAGTTTTGACGTGTATATCTATATTATAATATGCCACCCACCTTGAAACCAGATAGAGAGCCAAGAAAGAGTCAGTCGGTTGAGCACACAGTATACACTCATATGCATGAGCACACGCGCGACCAAACTGATTCCAAACTCTTAAAACTCGAACTTAAGCTTAAGAGACATGAGTGAGACAGGTTACTACATATGTATTTATTTACGAGTATGAGTATATAAATAAATACTAATGGCATATGCATTTTGGACTCTGTGTGAATTTAAGGTATTGCTCTAACTTTTAGGGATATTGAAGCTAGGTAAGTAAATAAAGTTAATTTTATTTTATACTGACTTAGCATAACATTTAGGTACTTACATTATTTCTGCTTAATTACTTTTATTGCTGACTTGTGGATGAAATATAGTTTCATTTATGGTTGAGGTTGGTTGGTTCTTTTGCTATGTTGGGCCTGTTTGTTGCATATGAATAGGCAGGTATACTATACCTACCTACATATATGAATATGAATTGCATTGCATCGTTATAGTGTGCATTATGTGGCTATGGTCCTTATAATAATACACTCAATAACGTCATCTGTCCACTTTGTCACCAGAGTGGTAAGTCGGCGTTGGAGCACCGAACCATGTCTGCGGTGGGTCCGTTGTGCGGATCGCGGTGTCATATTATAAGAGACAACGAATGACTTTACAGGCTTTACTCGTTGTGCATTATATTATGTATAGGTTATTGCCATAGTCCCATGGTAAACCATACTCAACCAACAAACCACCAGATTCCAAAAAAGTAAGGTACGAAAACGTAGCTGTAGCATCAAAATCAAAAACATGCTATTTTACTACATATTTGTTAAGTATAGAAAAATTTGACTTTCTAATGTTGGTTATTGCCTAAACTTAAAAGTTACAATTTTGCAGTTTTGAAATTATTCTCTTTTAAGTGTGATAGCTTAGTTGCGTTATGATTCTGAGTTAAGTAATAAAAGTTAAGCCACACAATAAGGCCGAAGGGCACAAAATTGGGATATTTGGTTTGAGTTGTTTGGTTGTTTGTGGTCCTTTTAAGATCCCTTCAACCCTCATATTTCACATGACAATAGATTGTGTTTTGACTGCGATTCTTTTTTTATGAACAAGAATAATAGTATCTATAGCAAGAAGACAACAAAACGACAGTCGATACAATATTTAACAATTCGGTGCGTTAAATTCGCATCGCACAACTTTCCGGCCATATACATTATGATACATTAAGATGGTGATTGTTATTGGATTGTTGAAATGGTAGCACATATCTACCAAGTCATTAGCCCTAGAAGAAATTTTTTTGGCTAACCTTGTAGGAAAGTCGAAAGAGCAAAAAGCCGATTTTTGACCTGGGGTCAACGGATCTCCACGAATCAGGGAAAAATAAGACTTCCATTTTTTCATGATCACCTTACTTTCCTATACCACCATACCTTCGGTATGTGGCCGGAAAGTAAAAACGAGGTAACTTTGAAATTTATTAAAATGTGTAAAACGTATCTGTTGTAGCCATGTTGTAGCAGCATCCGTTCTGCGGATGTCACTCCTCGATAGCCCTTTTGGTAGACCGTAGACGGAATCGATCCTGTTCCCGTCAAGATGTTAATTGGTTGTAATTTTAGTGGACTATATATATTTAATTGAAATGGCAACCCAATGCTGGGCCGTAGTTCACTGTCATGGCGCTCACGCCATTTGACAGACCAAAAAATGAGACAACGTCTTGCTACCAGCGCTCGAGCGTTACTGATGTTATATTCAATGCGAATCCATCGCTCAACAAACATGCGTGTGCGTATAATGTGCATGCACAACAAATATCGTATATAAGACGCAACACAGTATCAAATATACAGTGTTATACAGTGTGCTTCAATAGTATCACTATAATTTTCGCAATAATATTCTAATAATTATTTTCGCAACAAGTTGCGTTAAGAAGTGTTTTATGAGCGAGTGCTTTACGAGCACAAGCGACGCGAGTACCAGCAATTGTTAAAATAATTTCAGGTTAGAATTTTCTGAAATAAACGAAATATGTTTTTTTGACATGAGCTTTTTATTCAGAAGGTAAGAATTTGCTTTGGAATTGTAATGGAAAAGCATAAAATTATCACCACATGGTGAATTTACAAACCGTAACATTGCAATTACGTCGTGTTTTCGCTCTGTATGCAGGTATATTGATTACCTACCTATACATTGCGGCTTTATCTGAAATTGCAAGAATTGAATTGCAAATTCAATTCTCGCTCGTGCTTACACAATCTTGCTATATGCATGTCATTCTTAGCCAAATCCATTCGTCATCTGCAGTCTTTGATGAAAGGCATACATGTCATAATGGAAAATCGGCGCGAAATGGACCAAGACCAACGGATTTCAATAAACAAAAATTAATCGAAGGACAATTACCATTACCAGGGCATTACAAAACAAGCTTTTGTTCATCAACTTCTATATAGTAAAAAACTTACGAAAAAGTCAAATCATAATTGTTTCCTTTGCAAAAAATCGATTATAGCAGCGAAAAGGAGCGAATGTTTATCCTGGAAGATCGCATGTGTAAAATTGAATTTTTGTTAATTACAAATCGAAAATATAATTAATTTTTTTTTTGAACTATGGAAATGCGCGCGTGAATATTAACACCTTCGTGCAAATAATTTTTATATTTAGGTACTTAAAAATTAATACGAAATCAAAAACCAAAGGATATTTGGTTGAGGTTGAGTTATATAGATTCCAATAATTGTAATACCTAAAGCGTTAAAGTAATATAGTATCTACAATATTATTTCCAAGAAGCAAATCGAAAAAAAAAATCACTGCACAATGCACATAAAGTGTAAAGGCGTTTTCCTATAAAATTCCTAATTCCTTTCGTTTCACGTTGCACGTGTTTTCGATTTCCATCTTAAAACTTTCCTTCTTACCAGCCTTACATAAAACATGTAATTTTATACCATGACATTTGCAATTATGTATGGTGATCATAAACAAATTAAAATTTTATATTAAATTTACACGTTAGCGCAACAACAATAACTTAGTTAATAAAAATAAATTAAATTTGGAAAATAAGAAAAATTTATATTTTTTATAATTAAGCAAATCTTTTGAGTTTTTTGGATTCATCCAGTGAAATTTATTATGTTTTATTTGAAATATTCAATATAGTTTAAACAAACATTAAAACTATAAAAACCACATTTTTCTTATTTCACCTTTAAATTTCGTTTTTTCCAATTTCGTGTTTTGTCAGTACTTATTAGCATTTCTGTCTCAGTCTGTTCGCATCGTTTTTCGACTCGATTTAGTTAATTAGTCTAATTGTGAGCTAGATTAAGTTGGGTAATAATTGACAGCTGAAGGCGTTTGTCGTTGATTTTTTCTTTCTTTCAAGACTATATACAATTACCGCATGAGAGTAAAGCAAACGCAACCAAAAATCAACTAAATAAAGTAACTTAAAGTTTTGATAAAATAAATGAAGATATACTGGATGTTCCAGATTTTATTTTCAAATAATAGAAATTTACAAAAGCTCTGCAGCCAAGGTTGTCTAATACTTTACCTATAAAAAATTGGCAATTCCAGCCACTGCAAAGCACAAAAAAAAACCAGCCAAACAGTGTTGTGTCAAAATCATTTTCTCAATGTACATAATGCGTTTGGAAAAGATTCAATTTCACACTCGCGCGACGTGTAACGCACTCCATGCTCGCCTGTGAGAAATTGAATACTTTCCAATCTTATCGTAAACAATCTACTATTTTAAGCGGACTTAAATGAGTCACCCAGTATAATAGAGCAAAGTATATTAGTGTTGTAAGTGAGTGTTTCGGTTTGTATTAATGTGGACCTCCACGGTTGAACCAATTACCATCTATATTTATATTATGCGGTCGATGGATATTTTTTATGCTTGTGTTTTCCTTCCTTTCCTTCCTTAATACACTTTTATATGCTTACTCTATGAATATATTCCATCTATTTATTCTTTTCTAACTTAAACTAACGAAGCGGATTGTTGTTGTTGTAAAGCAGTCCGTCAGTAGTCGAATGTTGTTGCTGTTGTTTATCTATTTTCCTGTTTTCGTAAATGTTTTATTTTCGTTTTGTTAATTACTCCAATGAGTTGATATATAGATGTATAGGTAGGTAGATTTAGATGATATCGTTGTTAGTATCTAAATTAACATTTTTCTTATTTAAATAACTTTTAAAAAAGGGTGAATAATGGAAATAAGTAACTAAATTAATAATTATAAAAAATAACGAAACAATTAGAATGATTTTTTTAAAATGAATTTATCAACTTTGAATGAAAATAAGTACTTACATAATGTATGAAAAATGTAAATAATTTAATAATTGGCAATAAGTTGAATCGCAAACTGTAAAATACACGGTCGATAAAATTATGAAAATTTATTAAATAATTTAAACAAAAACTCAGAGGCGGATTTAGGCATGGTCTTTATGGGCTGCAGCCCAGTGCCCCGTTCAATCAAAGGACCCCTTCGTTTGTTCCCACGTGAACTACGTTTCCGCTCGATGTCCGTAGGAAGCTTGATGGGCTATTTTATTGCTCCAAAAATTTTACATTTATGACACTCCATGTAGTTCCCTAGTACACCTTTTGAAACCGGTGGAAAAGAGGTAAAAAGGTAGAATAATTCACAGTCGTCAGACTGAAATGTGGCTGTGAGCCAAACCAAGTACGCTAAAACCAAGTATGTTTTGTGTGTTTACCACTAATTTCTCGTTAACCCCAATAAGGACTAATCCTCTTACCGTTCGGTACTGGCTAAAAATGACCTTCTTTTTGGGAACCACATCGAATTTTGAAATTGAACCACATCGACAAATAAGTTTGGGATAAAGCCATAAAACGGTCAGTTCTGGGAACCACATAGAAGTTTCTCGCTTGATGTAATTGACTCCTCGAAGTGGTCGGTACTTATCAATGTTCATTTCAAGATGCAAAAGAGCAAACAAGGCCCATCCGCTGTCGCGTTCCTGAAACTCTTCACTTTTTCATTTAATTGTTCTTTGTGAATTTTGACTTTGGTGTAGGTATACCGCGAAAAGTTAAAAATTGAGTTTAGCGCTGGTCATGCGACTTTGGTTAATTGGGTAGGCCCCCAAAACAGGTCAGCCCAGGGCCGCGAAAGCTTGCGGTCCGCCCCTGCAAAAGCTTATTTGTAATTCCAGTAAGAGGGAATACTCGCAATATTGCCGATACTCTCTTATTCGAAATAAGCCTTGATACTTGAGCCTTGAGCTTTTTACTTAAGAATTTCCAAAGAAGTAATAAAACCTAATCATTATATCATTTTCTATAAATTTATGATATAGGAAACAAGTTAAATTCTGCAAAGTAAAAAAGACTTTTTTACCCATTTTTTCCTCAGCTGTATTCTCTAATGTCGTCATTTCGTTTTTTATGCGATTTGGCACAGAACTGGAGAGTCCAGTCATCGTCATTCTCGTCATATATAGCATTACCCATGGCATTTCGTTTCATTTCATTTCGTTATTCCTTGCATTTTGCGTTAAATTGCATTGTCGTTCTGCGGTACGAGTTGTTCGTCTCTTTCGCGCCCGTTCGCAAATAATCAAAAAAAAAAAAAAACTTCCCTAATGGGAAAATAGAGAAGAGGAGAGCCCGAGAGAGACGAGTTAACGTGCTTTATGTTTTATTTAACAACTTGTCTATGTGTGTGGTCCAACGGCACGCGATATACTACCGAACCGAACGAACCATGCTGATGTTGATTTAGTCGTCGCTTTACTTCTTATACGCAACCAACCAACCAACACATTTACCATTCACATTCTCACACAGAAAAACAACAACAAAAAAACGTACACAATTACACAACATGCACATGAACACAAGTAAGTGCATAAATGAGAACTACGAAAAGGAAGAAAAGATGAACTAAAACGTCGCGTCTTCATCATCAAAAAAAAGAAGAACGGACTCAACACAACAAACCAACGAACGAATTAAATTTGTACGTGTATGTGTAAGTAAATACAATGTATAACTTTGTGGTAAGTAAGTATTACCTATATTTGCTATATACTTTCGTGTGGATGTTGCTACAAGTGTGTATAGTCGTTTGGGTGTACTTTGTTGGTAAAGTAAAGGTATGGCTAATGTGCGGGGGCTTAATTATAGAGATTTTCGGTTTTTATTATACTAATTCAATAACCATAACTCTTTTCAGGTTGCTCTGAAGATTAACCGCTTTGAACTTAGTTTAATATAAATATAAGTTAATAATAATAAATACAAAGTGTTATGAAAAATTTACAAATTTACAATTTTGTTTAAATTTAAATATTAGATATTAATGTTAGACCAGTTGGAAATATGTATTAAGATATCAAATTATTTTTGGGTACTTCTTACATTTCCTATACAATGTTCCCTCTAAGCCGGAATGCGCACTGCGCGCAAAATAATTTGACTGAGCCAAAATAATTTGATTGAGCAATGCTATATCCGAGAAGGCGCGGTGACAAAAAAAAAAAAAGCTCTCAGCTAATATTTCTTGTGCGCGGCAAATATTTCTTGTGCGCGGGAGGGGCAAACGGAGTGCGAGCGCAGCTTAGAGGGAACGTTGTTCCTATACTGGAGAAATTATGTTTTCGTTTTTACTCTTCTATAATTGAATTGAACAAATGTTTTTAATAATCAACAATCGTTGAATCAACTACTTAATTAATTCATAATTGATGCAAAGTCTTTTGAAATTTCCTCTATACTTACTTAATTAGATAATTTTTTCAAATATTTACCTATAGAAAACCTTTTCAAATGTTTCTCTAAATATTCAACACCAGTAGTTTCGTACCTAATTAATTATCTGCTTGATATTCAAATGTTCACGTTTCCAATATTTTGGTTGTAATAATTTATTTCTTAGTGCCATTTCGCACCAAGCCATCTCGTCAAGTCAAGTCCAATAACTGACTGAAGTAGTTTCGTACCTAATTAATTATCTGCTTGATATTCAAATGTTCACGTTTCCAAAAATTTTGGTTGTAATAATTTATTTCTTAGTGCCATTTCGCACCAAGCCAGTCAAGCCATCTCGTCAAATCAAGTCCAATAACTGACTGACTTGATTTTATTGGACTTGACTTGACGAGATGGCTTGACTGGCTTGGTGGGAAATGGCACTTAGTTCCATTTTTCGAATAAATGATTATTCCAATTTACAAAAGCTAATTAAGTCAAGAGGCATTAAACAAGCTTTTCTAAATTAAATCAAAAAAAAAAAATAATGATTAATTAATTTTTTTCTATATAAGATCACTCCATACAAGAACTTACACATCAACAAAAAAATCTCTCATTCAATTGATAAGTAAGTACCCAAACAAAATGCAAAGTTAGTAATCTAGTCAATGTCCTTATAAGAAAAAATAACTATTGACATTTCTCACATAATGATTAGTTGATTAAGTATGTAGATGTGCCTTATACTCTGGAAATATATTTTTCTTGTTTAAGATAACTAAGATTTTCAATTAATCAATGAACCTAATAATAAATCACAAATATACAGTGAGTTTATGCACTTATGCATAAAATAAGATGAATTATTCGACCAGGGTCGGCTTAGAAATTATAAGCGCCCCAGGCGCTTTCACAAATTTTTGCTGTTTTCTTGCTGTACTAGGCGCCCCTATAGGCGATCGTCTAGGTTGGCCTGGTGGATAAGCCGGCCCTGCATTCGACGTTTCGACGTAAGAAGACATTTTATTACAAGTATACCATATAGATATTAGTAGTTTTAAGTCAATCAAATTGAAACAGCTTTAACTCTTTCATTCTCGTTAATAAATAAATAAATAAGATTTTCCAACGCAACATTACGGTTTAACCTATTAGCTCAGAACTTTATAGGCTTTATAAGAAAATAATGATTAGGTACCTAAACCTGAATAAGGCGAAATTGACTTATTTGGTTTTGGCATTAATTATTCAACCGATTGCCTGTTTCTTATTTTATCTAGGCTAATGCGTTTATTTTCTACTCGCTTCGTTTTGGATATATCTATACCCGCATTTTTCTTTTATAGATTCATTTAGGTATACCATAGGTTCCCAAAGTGGTCTCTATGGACCCTCAGGGGTCGATGTCAGCGAGAAAAAAATTGTGAAAAATACATTTGAAATTAATATTTTCATGAAAATGCAATATTAGCCAGGAAAATAAAAAATTGGCCAAAGGGGTNTCCCAAAGTGGTACCTATGGACCCTCAGGGGTCGATGTCAGCGAGAAAAAAATTGTGAAAAATACATTTGAAATTAATATTTTCATGAAAATGCAATATTAGCCAGGAAAATAAAAAATTGGCCAAAGGGGTCCACGGGCAAAAAAGTTTGGGAATCTCTGATTTAACACTTTTTATTCTTATTTGTATTTGTTAACTTGATAAGAGTATCTAACATTGAGCGTTCAATTTACGTAAGTATTGATACCTGTCAGACAAACTGACTTCGTATGTACCTATATTTAGTTGCTCGTTGCATGCATCCACAACCGCAAAATAACCATCAATATATTGTACAATTCTACTCACTATAAAGAGTGTTTCGAGAAAATGGATAAAAGTCCTCAATAAAATTACATAACAAGGGCGAACACACAGAGCAGCTTGGAACTACTCGGAGTAGTTTACAGTTACAAGAGCAGTATGATTCTCAACCTTTTTTTCCTCACGGTACACTTTTTAATCATTTAGAAAGTTGGCGGCGCACACTTGTCTGACGTCTCTTATATGAATAGGGTCTGCCGGTTTGGGCGGCACATTTCAAGAATCTTCAAGAAGTGCCGCGCCACATTGGTTGAGAACCACTGTACTATAGAGTATTTTAGATCAAAAGCATCGATATTATTGGATTGGAAGTATATTATTACTTCTGAATTGAACAGACGCGAGGTTCTAATAAATTAATCACCTCGTTTTCAATAGCGATTTATGCCTATTTTCGATACAAAATAAAACTTAACTTATAAGTCTTTTGCAGGATAAATAACAACAAACAAAACGACATTAATGACAATATTTTTCTATATCCTATTTGAAGTAGAAACCAATCGGCTTTCAATGAATTGAAAAATAAACATTCAAGATGTAATTTAAGTAATGACTATTTTACTACCTATTTTAGTCATAATTTCCTTGGTTACATAATGACATCCAACTTGAAGAATCACAAAATCGTTTCTTAGCTGTACATTAATTCCGAAAACAAAAGAGAATCTATGGATTTGTTTTAGGTATATTTCTGTAAAGAAAAATGTGCCTCGAAGTCACGCTCCGGTTTTATTATAACTTTAGGAATTTAAATTTCAACGATTTTTAGTTTTTATGACGAAACCAAAAGCAAAAGGCGAAGGAATTTCAGAATTTTACGAGTTCGGAGTTACTGAATGAAACATGAAATAAAATTCTTGAAACAAATCGTTATTTGCTTTAAGTATATGTGATAACAAATCATCGTCAAAAAGTTTTACGAATTCGTGCGCTTACCGTTGATGTGTGATCATAAACTTACTTTTACATGTTCGACTCTATTCAAATTATCAAGCGAAATTCTAGTCTTTCACAAAGTGAACAATAAAAGAGTGAAACACATAAAATAAAATAGGGCCGTATAAGAGCCTGAATGTATCAAACGTTTGAAGAAATAGAAGAAAAAAAACCAAAGATGTTAGTCAATTTTTTCATATTTCCGGTTCTTTTGTTGCAATTTTAATGATAATTTGAAATTCATTGCATATAAGTATAGGAATTGTAACGCACCCTATAAATCCTCAACGCACCCTATACCTACATTTAACAACGCACTCATGACATACGTCAATCCGTCTTAGTGCCATTTCGCACCAAGCCAGTCAAGCCATCTCGTCCAGTCAAGTCCAATAAAATCAAGTCAGTCAATTATTTCACACCCAATGACTACAGTAGAGAATTCGGTGTGAAATAACTGACTCACTTGATTTTATTGGACTTGACTTGACGAGATAGCTTGACTGGCTTGGTGCGAACTGGCCCTTAGTACTAACCATGTACTAACCCCCGCATCACAAACTCCCTGATTAGTCAACGAAGTAAATTATAATTAACAATAAACACATTTTGTGAATGTCGTACTGTCAAAGTTACTTCATTTACATACAATTAATTAATTTACTTACATTAATAATAAAATGGAGAATTCCATCATTTGAATGTGAGCATCCAAGTCTTGCAAAGCATTGAGCATGTCAGTCGGATGCGTGATAGTTAGACGTTTATTCGACAAATTATCAAAGCAGCGGAATTACTAATTGATTATAATATAATTCGCATATTATGGAATTAAATAAATTTGAAAAGGTTTCATTTGATTCGCCTATAAAGACACAATTTATTAACATACTTACTTATTATAATTTCAATCGTTAATATAAATTAATTAACTAAAAGATTCCTAGAATAGTTAAAAAGAGAAATTTCTTTGTAATATACCCATTTTAATGTGTATTCCGTGGGGAAAGAATTTTGTAAATAATTAATTCGAACATTTTTGATGATTCGTTAAATAATTTCAATGAAAATTTAAAAAATTGGTGGCTTTATATTTTTTAACTTATGATTCTACGTTGCCACATCTATGCTTTTTTAAATCAACTCCTGAAGGCTCACTATAGGTACATTTCTTTGTGTTTAACTTTTTGCACGCGTTAAAATTAAAGATGTTTCTTTGTACCATTTCACGCTTAAAA
>JARJEB010014677.1:0-24593 GCA_030264535.1 Liometoxenus newtonarum | reverse complement strand
CGAACTAGTTTGCTGCTTTGTTGGAACAAACCTGTGAAGTAAAAAGGAGGTTATTTTATTTTATGTTAAAGGTATGAAGTTACTATGACTTGATGACTTTCATTGAATAAAATAACAAAAATAATGTTCAATAAAAACATATCACGCATACACTGCATTATCATTTCGCATCAAATAAAATAACCTCCTTTTTACTTCACAGGTTTGTTCCAACAAAGCAGCAAACTAGTTCGGAACTGTCCGACGCATGAGCAGTTTAAAAAAACGCGTTGCTTTTTTAAAACTGCTCATGCGTCGTACAGTTCGGAACTAGTTTGGTGCATTGTTGGAACAAGCCTCATTTGTTCGTCTTCATTAAGCAACATTAGGAACTAATTCATGATCGTTTATCGCTTGATAGCTGATCGTCTCATCCCGTCTCATTGATGATCATCGCATAGGAATGTCAAAGTCACTAATTAAAGTGTAAGAACAATAAACACGCAAACACAATTATGCGAAATAAAAACAAACAAAAACTTATTTAAAAAAAAAACGAATAACAAGCTTTAGCTGATTTATCAGAGAATCTTTTTAAATATGTGCACTGATGAGTTGATATTGAACTCGACTTCAGTTGAATATTCAGTTGAAAACTTGCACTATAAAGTCTTTAATTAATGAAACATGTTAATGCTGTAATGTAATTACAGTGTTGTAATGTAAATGCAAATAAGCACCCGTTTTGGATTTAAATTAATCCTAGCTCTCTGTAAAAGTAACTTAAGTCTAGTAACTTAAGTCTGAAGCCAAAAACAGAAGGAATAAAAATAATCAATTTGAAATTTCAAAAACAATTAATTATTGTATTGTAATTTAAAAATTGAAGTTTTAAAGAGTAACACTGCCATTGAACGTTTTATTGCATATCCTTGCATTCTTACCTCTTTGTATGTAACAATTTACCATACGGTCAAGTTTATAAATAGAGCTTATCCTTATTTATTTACTTTGTGTACAGTGGAGCCTGTTAAACCAAATATGGCAAAATAAACGAGATGAGACTTTAAGAAGAATTTAAAGTGTCCTTTAAATTCTGCTTAAAGTCTCATCTCTTCCGATTTGTCAATCGGAAGAGGCGCAAAAAGGTAAAAAAAAGCCGAAAAACCACCAACATTTAATTGTATTCTAATTTTAATTTGCTTGAACTTTTTTGAGTAAATTTTAATCAATTATGTATTAATTTTCAGGAAAACTGATGCACTTCGAAGCAAAAAGTTTTCAACTTAACGCAACCTCACCTTCTTAATTTCACACACTGATGGAAATGCTACATCAGCGACAACGAGAACGGCGAAAAACCGGACTAACGTTTATCCTCTTTGTGTTGATGCAACTTTTAATAATAGCGACTGCGGATAATGAAAATGATTTAAATCAAGGTATGGTGCAAGTAAAACAAACAAATCTTGCCATCTTGCCAACTTGCTATTCAATTACATTTATTTATATCCGACAATTACCAATACAAGAACCTTTGATCTTTCTTCCACCTCCTTCCTCTTATTATTCACTTCTTCCTGCAACATGCAAATATTGTTATTTGATGTGTGGTTCCACCAAGTTGTAACTTTCTGCCAGTTCAACAAAAGTTAGAGCTTGTTCAAAATGATTTATACTATCCTAGTGTCTATCTCTACACATACACACACTCACTACAACTGTACAACTGAGTGCATATTATAAATGGCACGTGCGTGACTGCAACTCATTTTAGCCTAACATAACCACAAGACACTCTTTAGAAATGTTGCATCAAAGAGCAACAATTCATTGTAGAAGCTGAGGGTAATTAAAAATTCAGAAAAAGAACTTTGATACTCACCCAAGTACTTTATTCTTTCTCGCCGCAATCTTGCAAGTTACCTTGTTTATAGTTTTTGCCTCTTAAGACTACACTGTATACACACTACTGCAACATGCCGACTATCAAGTTAAGTTGCCGATGCCATGGCCTGTGCTATGCTGTGCTTGTGCAGGCAGGACATATTTATGATTATGCATGTAACATAGAAAGCTGCAAGAAATTCACTTGCTCACTCTCCAAGTTCCAACTCGCTGCTTGTTCTGGAATACTTAATGGTTTGGTTTCGTACTGCACTGCAAGTACTTAGTAACTAGTTCAGACTCAGACTTGGTCTTGTTGGGGTTTTTATAATGGCACTAGTTTTTTCTTTCTTAACGTAACGACTGCCATATTTGCAAGTACTAACTTTTCGATGTCAATAAGAATTCTTTGGTTTCAATACCAAATGTGCTCACAATCCAACATCCTTCAAGTGCTTCTTCTTCTTCTTCTTCTTCTTCATTCTTGAATTGAATGCCATTTCTTTTCTCGTTTCAGATTATAATAATCTCATCGATGATTATTTGCGATCGCCAGCAACAGTAGATTTCCATTGTCCTTCTGAAGGATTCTTTCCTGATCCGAGTGACTGCCAAGTGTTCTACCGTTGTGTGCAAGGTACATCGCCTGGAACGTTACTCCCAGTTCGCTTTGTTTGCGGGCCTGGAACTGTTTTTGATCCTGCATCTAATACTTGCAATCACGCATATGCTAGCGGCCGGCCGGAATGTGGCGGCAATCAAATTGATGGTGCCTACGGTCAGCATCAATCTGGAGAATCTACAGCTGGACCACCATCAACTAGTTATCTGCCACCCCATGGTACACACGGTCCGGCTGTGTCTACAACAGCAGCACCAGTTTTCTCTGGTGTTGGAAGCTCTTGTTCCCAGGAAGGCTTCTTCGCTGATGAAAAAGATTGCATCAAGTTTTACAGATGTGTCTCTAATGGCCAAGGTGGATATACAAGATACGATTTTAGCTGCGCTCCTGGTACAGTCTGGGATCCTGATTCTATTAGTTGTAACTATGCTTGGGCAGTGAAAAGAGAGATGTGTAGAGTAGAAAGACCGGAATATGTAGCTGGCGGAGGTGGAACTGGCGGTACATGGGGAACTGGAGGTACTGGTGGAACAGGAGGAGTGGGTGGAACCGGCGGTACAGGTGGAACGGGAGGCCAACCTGGACATCCCGGCCAAAGCGGTTATTATCCTGGTTCGCCAGGACAACCAGGCACACCAGGTCAACCAGGAAATGGTGGATATTATCCAGGATCTCCAGGACAGCCAGGCACTCCAGGACAAACAGGCGCTCCAGGACAGCCAGGCATTCCAGGCACAGATGGTCCGCCAGGAACACCCGGCGGTTATTATCCTGGATCATCAGGACTACCAGGCACTCCAGGACGGCCAGGCGCAGCTGGTCAGCCAGGAACTCCCGGACAGCCAGGCACGGTTGGTCAGCCAGGAGCACCCGGCGGTTATTATCCTGGATCTTCAGGACAACCAGGCACTCCAGGACAGCCAGGAACGGCTGGTCAGCCAGGAACTCCCGGCGGTTACTATCCTGGATCATCAGGACTACCAGGCACTCCAGGACAGCCAGGCACAGCTGGTCAGCCAGGAAGTCCCGGACAGCCAGGCACGGCTGGTCAGCCAGGAGCACCCGGCGGTTATTATCCNACCAGGCACTCCAGGACAGCCAGGCACAGCTGGTCAGCCAGGAACTCCCGGCGGTTATTATCCTGGATCTTCAGGACAACCAGGCACTGCAGGGCAACCAAGCACTCCTGGCACACCTGGTCAGCCAGGAACACCCGGCGGTTATTATCCTGGATCATCAGGACAAAGTGGGCATCAACCAAGCGGGTACTTGGAACCAAACTCTCCCTGTACGAATGATGGTTTCTATGGTGACGCACAAGATTGCTCCAAATTTTATCGCTGTGTCAATACTGGAAAAGAATATATAAAATATGATTTCACATGTGGCTCTGGAACAGTGTGGGATACCAATATTCAATCATGTAATCACGCTTGGGCGGCAAGTGGAAGATGTCATAGAGAAGGTGTACCTGGTGAAGGTGCACAGCCTGAGCCATCTAACCCTTCGCAACCAACACAGCCGCAGAATCCACAACAGCCAATCGATCCAAGGCCACCAACAGAAACATCTCCAACTGGGCCACCCTGCCAAACAGTACAAACGTCAGTCCCAGGAATAGAACCACCAAATGCTTGCAATTCAGAAGGTTTTATTTCTAATCCGGCAGCGTGTGCTAAATTTTCAAGATGTGTTTCAAACGGAAGAAACGGTTACACTGAATATCAATACACATGTTCGGGAAGTACCGTGTGGGACCAAGATTTGTTAACTTGTAATTATGCTTGGGCTGTTAGAGGAAAATGTGGTAAACCTGGACTGCCAACTCAGCCAACACAACCAGGTCAACCAACGCAACCTGGACAATCAGGGCAATCGACACAGCCAACTCCACCTACACAGCCAGACCAACCGACTCAACCACCAAGTGAACCAGGACCGCAAACAACTGACCCATGCACAAAGGAGGGTTTTTTCCCAGATCCAAAAGATTGTCAGAAATTCTACAGATGTGTAGATTTAGACGATAAAAATAGCACAAAGCGTGGCACACGATTCCAAAAGTATGATTTTACATGCGCCCCTGGGACAATTTTCGATCCTACAATCGAAACTTGTAATCACCCTGGAGTAGTACAACGACAATGTCCATCAAAACCATCTACTGGAAGTGAATTTGCAACACAGGTAACATGACCAATATAACTATTGCAGAAATGTAACTACTAATTTTGTTTGTTCAGAGACCAATCACCGTTCAAACAACAATACAACCAACAACAATATCGGCCACGGAAAGTACAACTTCAGGTGTCTCAGGAGGTACAACAGAAGCTGGAACTACTCTAGGTATCACGATATCTTCTACAGTGACAGATGGGACTAGCATCCCACACATCACACAAATCACCACCACAGAAATCAGCAGCACAACAGAAGCTGTAAGCACTCCGGAAACGACAACTCTAGCAAGCAGCACTACTACAACTGAATCATCATCAGCAACAACTGAAGGTACGACACCACAAGGTCCAGGTACCACTTTAAGTAGCACCACACCTGAAGGTACACCTAGCACTACACTACAGCCAGAAGTTACTACATCTGGAAGCATTACACCTGAAGGTACCACATTTAGTACACAACAACCTGACAGTACCATACCTGGAGGTACAACTTTAGGTAGTACAACGCAGACAATAATACAGCCTGAAAGTAGCCCTTCAGCTAGCACGACACATGAAGGCGCATTCAGCACTAGCACTCCTGAGAGAACTACACTAAGTACACAACAACCCGACAGTACAACTTCAGCTAGTACAATACCTGAAGGTACCACTCCTACCACCTTACAGCCCGATGGTACCACTTTAGGTAGCACTACACCATCTACACTGCTACCTGAAGTTACTACTACAATTTCCAGTTCTACACCTGAGGGAAGCACTTTGGGAAGCACTACAATTAGTACACTATCACCAACTGAAAGCACTACACCAACATCAGAGAGTACAACAATCTCACCATCAACCCCAGAAGGTACCACTTTGGGAAGCACAATAATTAGTACCCTACTACCAATTGACAGCACTACACCAATATCAGAAAGTACAACAATTTCACAATCAACACCAGTAGGTACCAGTTTGGGAAGCACTACAATAAGTACACTACTACCCACTGCAAGCACTACACCAATATCAGAAAGTACGACAATCTCACCATCAACACCAGAACCTACTACAACTCCTTCAAGTAGTACAGAAATTATAACTTCAACAGTGCCCGTATCAGTAACCACGACGGAAACAGCAAACTGCCCGATTGGAGAACTTATGGGTGATCAAATTGCTCTGGTCTGTCCAACTGGCTTCAAACGCCATCCGAAATACTGCAACTTGTTCTATCAGTGTACGAGCAATGACAAGAATTTCGACATGAAAGTTTTAGTTCTCAGCTGTCCAGATGGTACGCTTTACGATGAGGAGAAGATTCAATGTCTGCCTGAAAACAAAACAAAACCTTGTAAAGGACAAATCGCAACTAAGAGATTCTATCGTAAATTAGATGACAATTCTCTGCCACCAGTAAGTATAAATATCAAATTTCGCAACATTCGCAATCTTTCTTTAAATCTATATTGATTTTTGTAGGTACCAATGCCAGGCCATCAAAGCCTCTGCCCAAGCGAGGGACACCACCAATTGTCGTCACACACTGAGAATGGTTGCAATAGTCTCTTCATCAAATGCCAGAGGTCCTTTGATTACAAGGGCAAAATGCAAGGATATGTCTACCAATGTCCGCAGGATTATGCCTATTGGCCCATTAGCAAGCAGTGCGAACGTACCAGCAGATTAGGACAGTGTCGAGGTTTGCAAAGTTATTCCACCCGATGGGAAGTCCCAGTGGAAACGCTTAGCGTTGGTAAGCGTCGAAGAAGAAACAAACATGATTCATAATTCTGCCTACCTAATACACAAATGACAGCTATGACGTAAAATTTTGACGATGCCAGTTCAAATGATCTATAGTTGCCATTTTAATTTTATATTGTGACATTCACAAATTGGGAATTTCCTGTTTTCCTCAAAATTGAGTTCCCAATTTGTGAATGAAGATTTCCAAATTGAATTTTCACACGAGACTACCTAGTTTAAAGAAAATCCAAACTTGGAAATCTATTGGGAAATATCATTAAGTTATATAGTTTATTGGTTGTGGGTTTGAATTTATATTTTTATAAGTGAATTTTGCAAACTTCGTTCGACATTCAGTTGGTTATACCTAATCCTCTTCTACTTTAGCTAGGTACCGCAGTGTATATATCATAATATTTATTGCCAATCTATGTATTTGCCTAATTATGAGAATAAGTTAAGTTGTCTGCCATCTTTGTTAGAAACAAATATCAATTCAATAAAGAGCAATTATTAAATTACAAGTTTTGTGGAAGCAGTCTGTGAACGGATTGCCAAGGGAACGCCAAACAAATGTTTGTTATTATAAAATTTTTGTCATTTATCACAGAAATTTGTATCGAGCCTTAGCTATCGGTAACTCTCTATGTACTCGCATTTACAAGTTTTTTATTTTTATTTGCAACTCGTCCAACATTTAAGGACACGCCGAATTTAAATATACTCCGATTTGCTACCGGCACATGATTCCTTTGAATCATCTGCGAAGCAATTAATGACGCCGTCTCCAAGACAAGAAGAGACGCCCCTTCTGCTCCTGTTCCTCGAAGAGTCCGGCAGCGGATCCCCACGGCGCAAGAACTTCTTCGGCAACAACTCCCGCTACAATCGAATTTCCGAAGGAGCCAGCACCGTATTCACGCAATGGCCAGGTAAAATCTCAAATTCCATATTAGAATCGTTGACTGAACATTTTTTTTTTGCTGCAGCAGGTCAGGTGACGATATGCTGTCTAGCCACTTTTGTCTTTCTGATTTTCTTCCTGACATTCTTGATGATTATGTTGGCGGCCTCGTTCCACCCGACCCCAATCCTGCCGAGATGCCTCGTTTACAAATACAATGAGAACATTAGCCGAATTTACCTGGTGCACCATAGCAACTGGCAGCGGCACCAGTTCGAGACCATCGAGGAGATCGTGCATGATTACCCGAACATTCCGATTGAAATCCTTGACCTATGGAATCGTACACATGTGGAGAACTCCCCACTCATGCACCTGAGATCCAAACGCAATGTCTACTACGAAGATCAGTCCCCAAACGAACGCTACGTTGGTCATAGAAGAATCGCAAAGAGAGCCTCCCAGAAAATAAATCGCTACTTAAATGCCCCGAATATGACTATGATTGATTCAAATTCCAATTCGAACAAGGTCACATGTCTAAAAGAACTTCTCTACAAGTACCCCATCATCATCTACAACGAAGAGACCATGAACAACTACTTCTCAAGGACCCCCTTATATAACACATGGAAGTCCTTAAATCTGGAAATGGCTGAATTTGCTGCCAGAGTTCTGCAGATCTGGGAATTCGGAGGAATAAGCTTCAAGCTGCCAGAGCAAAACCAACCGAAATTGAACAGGCTCGGCTTGAACAAGACCTGCATCTACGATTCCTCCAGTCAGGATTCCGATTTCAATATCGAGGAAGACAAGAAACTTGGAAATTTCATCAGGGGCAACATAACCAGTTACTTGGACCTGCCTGATGGAGTGGTTAGCATCGATGATAACGCCCTCCATATGGAAACGAAAACGCCATGTCATGCATTCTTCGGAGAAATGTTGGTAACATTGAGAAAATGCAATTTATCAGTGACGGTTGGCGAAGTGGTCAATGCAACTTTGAAGGTCTTCTGCATGAATGGCGATGTAACCGACGATTTTTGTTTTAATTGAAATAATTTGCTTCATCATTCTACTCATTTATATACCCTACCTACCTATTATTTGACTACTTGACACAATAAAGCATGATGTTTATTATAAGCTTTATCTTTATTTGTTTGCGTAGACATTTTAATTGTGGCACAAACCACCCATATTCAAACAGGCACAGAAAATGGCCAACCAATTGTAGATCATGAACATGTTGATGAGAAACAGTTTCGGCATTGACAGTGCTGAGGCATCGTAAATTATGGAAAAAATCGTCGTGATGAATTCGAACATAATGTGAAAGGCATCAAACACTAACCAGGGAATCAGAAACACTTCACTTCTCTGTAAATACGTTTTTTTTTTTTCAGAATTTGTTTTTTTCTAATATTTGAAACTTACTTACAGTGATTGCTCCCAGAAACAACATAAGATAGTATTCAAAGGAGAAAACAGTTGCGGCCAATTTGATGTCCCTGTACTGATGCGGCGTTAAACCGTTCCAGAAACTCTTCCTCACTCGATAGAGATGACACGGAAGATTGCAACCTGTTGCTATAATTTTCTTCACATCGAGTGCGCATAATGCCTACACGAATTGCAACAAGCAGATTTAGATAATGCATCCAGGTTTAGTACTATCAGCTAGGTACTTACAGATCCCACAACACCCAGAATAACGGCATAACCTTCTGAGAAGCTCAGAACACCACTGTGACAAAAATCGAAGATAAATGACGAAATCTCCTGTTCACACTGACAGTGATACCAATTGTAGCGTATCATTCTGGATTCTGGGCCGACTCTTTCGACTTGTTTATCAGAATCGCACGTTCATTTTCGAAAATACTAGAAAACAAAAGCAAACAAATTTATTTACGTGAAATTGAACGTCATTTAATAATGTGTTCCAGAATCATTCATTCATTTCGCCGCATTCCGAAGTAGAAATTTTGCTCAGAGCAGAAAAAGGGGCCAGCCACTTTCTAGACAAAAAACCAACGAAAAAAAAAACACACACACACACACACACACAAAAATCAGAAATGAGTTCCGTTAGTGATATTGGGGAACTTGCCGTTCAGAAAAGTTCCACCATATCAGATTATATTAGCAACAGTTCGGAGGGGATTGAATCTTTGCCAGACGAAGAACTAGCCCCAACTCCACTGCTCCCACCGGAAAACCGTTTCAGCCTGATCAACTTGGTTTTGTGGACGCTGGGATCAATTTTTGTCACACTCAATGTCGAGGTCAACGGAAATTTGACGGGTAAGTTTCAAACACGTAATTACATATAATTTTGCGAAAAAATAAGCTTTTTATCTGGAACAAAAAAAAAATTGACATTAACTGACAGGACAGCAACTTGATCGACTTACTTAATCACAATTTGTTGTCTGCCCTAGGCATTTTAGTATCCGTGAGATTTTTCCACGTGATTCTTATGATCCTGTTTACGATGTTACTCGGCAAAGGACTAAAAGAAGTAAGTACCTTCGTTACGTATTTAAGCCCTGCACAGCAATGCACTGCTTTGCTAAATTGGCCAAATTATCTGTTCGCAGAGTCGCTGGACCTTAGTTCTACCATGGGTCTGTCTATCCTTCTGGAATCTTTACCATCAGCAACTAGGCGATGTGATCAAAATCTATCATGTGTTGAGTCGCACCAATTTGGGGCACAAACCATGGCTAGCATGGATGGCATATTCTGTCGCCATGTACATAAGGTTGCAGTTGACAATCAGAGTTATGTTTGTTACGATGCAACAATGGTATACAAACAAGCTGAGGGACGAAAATACCCCTACAAAAATAAAGAAAACAAAATGAAAGAAAAGTGTCCCCAAATTTCGAAAATATATACAAACCAATTTAGTATTGAAATATTTGTATTTTTTGTATGAAAAAATCTAATAAAATAAAAGTGGATGGACAATATAAATCAGGAAATGTGTATTAAATAGTAGGTTTTATTAGAAAGTGGAGCTAACATTATCGAAAAATAACACTATTATAACATTAACATAGTTGTAACGAAACTGATAGCTAGATAATAGATATATAAGATACATGGACAGTGTGTGTGTGTGTGTGTTCATTCTGGAAAATCGACATGTCCGGATACACATCGAACTTGAAATAACATTAACGTATGAGATATGAATAAATATTTGAGGATTTTATTAAGGTAAATTTATTGTGCGGCTTTCTTGGCAGCATTAGCGGCAGCTTCTTCAGCGACATCCTCCAACTTCCTCTTCCGCTTCACTAAGTGTGAGATGTTGGTGACTACTTTTTCGGGAGATGTGGGAGTTGGTTGTTCTTCTTCTGGTTTTTTCGCTGCCTACGAACGAAATCAAACACAAACTCAGAACAAGTTTCAGGAATTATTATGGGGAACTGGTTAGGTCTAAATGTGATATTTTAAGCAAGTGCAGCAACCAACAAGCACGCCTGCGTGTAAAAAATCAATTTATTTGCACAACTCAAGCAGAAGCAAAATATGACACCAAAATGCACAGAACATAAGCAAGCAGAAAATAACACACTTAGACAGCACAACAAAATTCATAAATAATAATTATTATTATTAATTAAAAAATTGACCGATGCGCGCAAACTTTTTTTGAATGATTTAATGACGAATTTTTAAGCGGTTAATCTCACCTTCCACAACGGAAGTAATGATATTCTTGCATTCCTTATCGATATCTAATGCACCTACCTCTTCCTTGTAATTCTTCAAGTCAGCAATCTTCTCCTCCAACTCCGGCGCGAGACTCTTAATATCCTTGACCTCTTCCGAGTCGGATACTCCCGGTGTGGCAATGGCTTCCAACACCGTCAAGCGATCCTTCAACAACTTCAATGTGGTCTCGTAGTTCGCGATGCCCTCATCGATTTTGTTATGCGCTGCTAAGGCCATGCCCAATTTGTAGTAAGTCTGTGCCAATTTGCGCATATCCTTGCTTTCCTTGTAGAGTTCCTTTTGGATTTCCAGTCCCGCTGTGATATCGGAGATGGCTGATTCGAAATTTTCACTCTCCAACGAGACCTCGCCTAGAGTGACCAAGCAATCGGCATAATCCTCGCGTCCTTCCTCGCCGCGACCCTCCAGGATAATCTTGGCGAGTTCAAGTACTTCCCAAGCAAGTTGCAAGTCGGTCGGTTCATCATCCTCTTCTTCTTTTCCTTCACCTGAGCAGCCTTCACCTGCATCTTCTTCAACATTATCGTCTTCAACGTTTTCCTCCCCCGCTTCAGTTTCTTTGGTTTTACTGAGATCCTCAGTAGAAGCCGAAGAAGATGCAGGTTCACCATTCATCGAAATGTCAGCAACTTTCTCACTATCCTCGCTATTTTCTCCACCTTTGTCTGACTTTGCTTCATCCGCCTTTTTCTCCTTTTCACAATCATCCGTCTTCTCGTCCTCCACATCGTCGGACTTTTCTCCTTCATCCATCTCCTCATCGGCTATTTCGCCCTCTTCTTCACCACCTTCTGCATCCTCTCCTTCTGCATCATCCTCGAAACCCACTTCTTTCGGCACAGCGTCTCCCAAGGGATCGCTATCCTCGCGTGCCAACTCTAACAAGCTCTTTCCATAGAACAAATAGACATTTCCCAATGTGTTGTGCTTGTCGTCCTTGTGCTCGTCCACAAGCAGCTCGCTGGATTTGCTCAAGAATATGGCTGCTTCTTGGTATTTGTGAAGCCAGTAGGACTTTGTTCCCATTGAGAGGAGTTCTATCGCAGATTTACCTTCAACGGATTCAGACATTTTTAGATTTATACCTGAAACGTAAAAAAAATTTTATTATCAGAACATCAAAATAATAAGGTTAGAACTAGTGAGATTTGGAAGTTGTTGTGGAAACTCAACAGGACGAAAAACAATTACAATTACGAAGGCATGCGCACTAAATGGCAATGTCGACTTCGATGTCGTGACTGATCCTGACGCCGGCGTTACAAGTTGACTAGCAATAATGGAAGTGTTTAGTCCTTTGTGAAATGTGTAAGGACACGGACGTGGCCGGCTCGTGCTTGTCCTGAATTTTACATGAATGAACACGAATAACAAACAGTGAAGTAGTGCAAATCCTACCAAGAGGACAACAAAATGTAAGAATTACTTATTTATTAACTCAACATACAAAACCGTAAACGTGCAAATTAATTTTTGTGTGTCCTTGATTTATGAGGAGCAAACACATTTGAGTTTTCTTGAATTTCCTTGCTTTATTTCTTTTTGTGTTTTTCCGCTCTCTGTATGTTCCTTTTCATTTTTATTGTTTGCCCTACTGCCGCTAATGACAATACCATTGTTTTATTTGTCAATAATTAATACTCGAACAATGCAATATTTATTGATTCATCACTTTTTCTTACACGAGTCCTTGTCCTCTTTTGGAAGATAGGGGTGGGTTAAATATGTGTGAACGTTAATTCCTCGAGAGTTCTCCATAATTTGTTTTTGCAATTTTTTTCTAGCACAAAATGTACAAAATCACATATTGGACCGAACCCTTTCACCATCAACATTGAATTGCATTTTTGAATTGAAAACTGGTATAGCGCGTTGGTGTTTCGGAAAATGTGTGTGTCTGCTGTTGGTGGCGAAGAAGCGATACAAGCAAACACGACAAATGTACTATCATCACAATGACGGCGTAACCACGTATCTGCAGACGTCGCTTCCAACGCCCCGAAGCTTCTTCGACCTGCTTAGAGGTGCAAGCAAGCTGAAGGGCACCGGCGGGCAGGAGTACGACCTGCTCATCGTCGACTACGAAACAGCGACAACGATGGAGCAACAAAGCGGCGCCAGCGATAATGAGGATGACGCTGGATGGAATTGCAGCGTTCATCCAAGGTCTGTTAACACGACACTCTCATCAAGGGGCTTTTTTTATAACGGACGCTTGACTTATTCCAGCGTTTTCTTCCTCTTGGGAACCCTGGTGCTGACGACGTGTGCAACTGGCATGCTGTGCGCCGCGATAATGACTGATCACTGGGAGGAGGTCAGTTGGGACCGACACGCGTTGGAAACGTTGTCGAATCGTAGTGTGAAAATCGAGTGGCTGTTGGATGGGAAGGTTGCTAGTATTTCGACGCAAGATGAACACGCTTTCCTTGTACCGATTCATGGTGGGATATGGACTTTGTGTTTCAGTCTAACAGGTAAACATTAGAACATTACGAGTGAGAACACCGAGAGTAACTTATAACTCTCCATGAAAATTAGCGTAGAAATAAATTAATCTAAATCTAAATATATGAATTCTTCGAATCGTACGGTTGAACTCGTCCGAATGTGATTCCGGAGTAACATGTTTGCGTGTCCTTTGGTCTTCATGTTGGTATATCGCTCCGTTGAGAGTTTACAACTTTTAGGTGGAAAATGTATTTCCAATGAACCAAATGTACAGTGAGTTACAAGAACTTTACAAACAACTCACGTCTTGCTATTGTAAACAATCAAGTCAAGAGTATGCCTCAAGTTGCTTAGATTTTTCCGTCGCGTGCCTGTTCATTTTTTTTCTTTTTCTTTGTTAACAGAAGAAGAGATACTATTCCTAGGTCAAATGGGTTTTCCGCGGCAATCGTGCGTTAATTATCTTTCCGGTGAAATGGACGGCATGAAAGTGTGCGAATTGAAAGCCGACTGGCAACGCAGTAAGTTTCCTATTTTCATTATCCTAGTTTTACATACATTTGCGACACATTTAGGAGAAACATTTAAAATTTAAATTAGCTGCATGGTGTTTGTTTCGTGTGCTGTTAATTTATTACCATTGAAATGAATATTTCCATTATATTAACTTTGTTCTGGCTGTAATAAATAACAAATACAAACGAAATGCGGTTTAAACAGGGTGACCAGGAACTAACACAAGACAGAACTACGCAAAGTAGAAAGAAGAATCAAAAATCAAGAAACAAGAACGAAGATCAAAAATAGATGAAACTTGTTCGTATTTCTCATGGAACACCCTGTATAAAACACATTATCGATTTGTTGGAATGCCAATGCCGAATACCAGTAGACAACAACGAGCATAGTAAACTATTCGTATTACTCAACCAACTGCTTCTTGCTTTAACAACTTATTATAAAAAAAAATTGATCGCGATAACCTTTTTCCATGTAATTTTCCAATTATTTTTTGTATTCGCCGAATTTCTTTTAGTCAGCAATAAACAATGTTTCCACTTGAAAATATTGTTTTGTAACTTGTTTTATGTCCGGATGGTACGGTTTTTATTGGTTTTGCTTTATTTCAATTGTTACGTGAATTTCGGTAACAATTTCCTGGAAAGGTTTTCATCTTTTCGAAATTGGATTTATATTGTTTTTTCTTTAGTTTGGTTTCTCCTGGTGGTTCTTCTAGAATTTTCTTCTCTTCTTTCTTCATAATTTAAGCTTCTGCATTGAAATAGTCTTAATCATGCATGAAATGTTTACAATTTTAAAGTTTCTGACACGTTGTGTACAAAGTAAAACGTATATGTCTCTTGACTTGCGCTCTCAAGGGAGGAGAAGAAGAAAACCATTTCGTACGCATTACAAGGCCATCAAGTAGATACAACGTGTTCGAGATTTGCCCCAATTACTTTATCATTTCCTTTGCTCCTTAATCAAACTCGAACTTATAACTATTAGATCCATAATTTGCACATTGCCAGAGCAACTTTTCAATTAGCGAATGTGGGTCATAATTAATGCCGGCGGCGTAAATTAACTGATATCCTACAATTACAGCAAATCGACTTAATTAAGTGATAAAGCAGTGAGTAATGAAATATTTTACAGGAATGCAAAACTTATCAATTTCCTGTGCGCTCGTCTGCCTTATCATTCTCGGCACGGCAGCCCTTGTCGGAGCGTTCGGCGTCTGCCAGCATCAGATAAGCGCCGTGCTCGTTACCGGCGTCATGTATTTACTTGCTGGTGAGTGGAATCGAACCATAGGCAACTCATAGCAATGTCTTCAGAAGGTGACCTTTAGACAAATTAGAACATAATAACAAATGAGTTTTACCTAGAGAAATTTTATTGATGTCAATTGTCTTCATTGAAGTAGTTGTTTTCGTATTTTTAGCATCCTTCGCATTATTCACATTATCGATAATTCACTTCAAACGTGTGCAAAGCCGTCCGCGGATCGATGACGTCGTACCGGATGGCACCGAGTGGTACCGCATGGACGCCGACTGCACGGTGGATGGCGTAGTATGGCCGGTGGGGCCGAACCGCGGCTACCACTTCTCAGCGCACTTATTGGGCGCGCGCGTCTTCGCAACATCGTGGTCGCTGGATTTGGGCTGGGGTGGCGTTATGCTCTGCGTGATCACTTCGATTTTGTGGATATTGTTGTCGAAGATTATGCGTTTCAATCCGATATCAAGTATGATCAATTACTAACCATTTCGTTGACTTATTACAAAATGAGCGAAGCTCAAAAATAAGCGCAACTTTCATGAGACAAATAAGAAGAATGAAAAATGGACAGAGAAAGCAAAGAAAAGAACTAAACACGTGAATCTTAAGGGGTTTACGGAAACTCAACTCGCTTGGCATTCGAGTCAATCCAAGACCAACACTATTCTACGATTCTCACAGAATAAGTGTGGCCCTGGATGTGTGACTCGAATGCCAATGCGAAGCTAGTTTAGTATCCGTAAACCCCTTTAGTTTAGACAGACAGTATTAACGCAAAACTAGAACGCCAAGCTGCAAATTTTTGTTTGAATACACATCCACAAACCGTCCAAATTTGATGTTATTCGAGCTTTCTTCGTTCAAAGAAATTGCTCTAAACAGAGAATAGAAAACTAATACCTAACCGCAACAATAGATAGGGATTTATGAAAATAAACAAACAAAAAAAACAATTAGCGATTAGCTAGTTATCCAAACAAATACATTAAATTACTAAACAGGAAGTTAAAATGGTCGAAGCATCATTCATGCGCAGTGTAGTAACTCATCAAACAGAACGGAATTTTTAGGCGCCGATTTGCAAACATAACCTCAACATTTCGAGTGTCGAGCTCGGTGTCGAGCCAAGAAAGATGTAGAATGTACATTGTAAATGTGGATAGATATGTACATGACTCAATTGTGAAAATGAAAATACCGATCAATTATTGATATTAATATTAAATTACATAGGTATATTTATTGTATAGAGCCATAGCGCAATGTTGCCTTCGACGAATATATTTCTGATGTATTTTTTTTAACTTACAAAATGAAAATGAAAATCACAACAACAAAAAAAACGAAAACGTCACTCAGTACTCAAATATAATAAAATAAACAAAAATGAGATATTATATTCTATGATGAAATGTAATTGTAATTGTATTAGACGCTTAATGCCTTTTTGCACATGCAGATGCAGATGCATTATGCATGTTTGTATTTTTGCTTTTTAAAAATCAAATGTAAAGTGAAAAGTAAACAATGGCCTTTCGAATATATAATATATATTATTATTGTGAGCAATTTTTCATAATAAATGAATCAATGGAGAGTACTTACTTGTTTGTTTATTGCTTTGGTTTTGCTAGTGGAAATGGCGAAATGTGTAGTGTGATGACAGTTACAGTACGACCAGCAAGAAAAGAATGATGAGCCGATGAGCGGTGAAGCCGGTAAAAGCTGAACAAACCGAATAAAACACGAAGAAAAACGATTACGACATTTCCGGTGTCAATTGTCAAAAACATGTCAAGGTGAGTAACATCAATTGTCATCTGGCGAAAACCAGCTGATTTGTGTCTACAAGATCTATTGAAAATTACAGAAAACGACCAGCAACAAAAGAATGATGAGCTGATGAGCGGCAAGGCAAGGCAAGTGAAGCCGGTAAAAGCTGAACAAACCGAATAAAACACGAAGAAAAACGATTACGACATTTCCGGTGTCAAATGTCAAAAACATGTCAAGGTGAGTAACATCAATTGTCATCTGGCGAAAACCAGCTGATTTGTGTCCACCACAAGAGTCCACAAGATCTATTGAAAATTGCAGAAAAACTTGGAACAAAAAAACGATTAAAAACAGGGAAAATTATTATTAGTAAGTAATACCTGTAAACATGTCATCGAAAGATAAAGATAAGCCAGTTCATGAGAGACTGAAGAACTTCTTCAAGATGAAACGAGACGTTCCAAGTATGTATCAGTGTTTTTCCTACTTCAATTTCAAAATTCTTATTTCCGTAATGTTTTTTTTTAGATAAAAACAAAGATGACTTTGTCCTCACACCTGAACTCCAACAAGAGCTTGGTCCAGATACACCAATCGTCAATCGGTTGAAAGCTATCCGCGAACTCATCGACACCATCAACAAATGCAAATTGCACGAGGTACGCTCTCAACACAGAACCGTACTGAGTTGATTCATCAATTTGTAAATTATAGCATGTCATCACAAAGATATGGGCATGCATTCGAGACCTGCCCGATGATGTCGTACGCGATCATCGGCAGCTAGCCTTCCAACTCCTGCAAGCGGTGGTTCATCGGCAGCGTCTGCAAATGTCCGGCATTCTGCGAGCGGCCATTTTTCGTGCGATCGCCGACCACAAATATCACGACGAGACGTCTCTACGCTTCCATCTGCTGCAGTCCTTGTCCGAGAACGGAAAAGATATCTCGTATTTCGACGAAATGGTATGTTAATGTTAAAATATAAATTGATAAAGACTATACAGTGCATTCTTTTAACGATTCTCGTGCTGGTAATTTTTCAACGCAAACAAATTTGTAACACTTGTAAATCATTCTGTTAGTTTGTAACAGTAACCTAAATTGCTTGTAAAAAACTAAGGAAAATTGTAAAACTTTAATTTTTATGGTAGGCAACCAAAGTGACAACATGATTTTAATGGTATGACTTCCAATGTGGCTGATACAGTTGTAAATTTGCCCACCATTAAAAATTAAAATTTTTTCCATTTTCATTATTTTTTCAATCAATTTGACAGAATTCAGGAAAATGGCGGTCAAGTTGTAATGACAATGGGGAAATTATTAGCATGCCCATTCTGAAATGAATCATTTGAATTTTTAATGTTAAACGACAGACAAACAAACAACTGTGTCAGTCAGTTTGGCTGCCTACCATTATAAATTAAATTTTTTAAATTTTCATTAATTTTGTTCTTATGGGAGTTGGTTAAAAAAATTTACTGTAGATAATAGAGTGTCGGTGTTCTCACTAGATGGCGCCGTTCCTATTACAATGGCTGCCGGAAATTACCAAAGCGGGGAAAACAAACGACTTTATGCTTTTGCTCATCACGCTAATCAAATTCAACGCAGCGCATGTACGCGAGACGGAAATTCATCAATTTGTCATGTACGTGCTGGTTAGAGAACTCTGTCGTTTACTTATTGCTAACATGTGACTGTGTTTGTCATGCAGACACATCTGTATGCTTTGCGATCCATCCCAGGAACCAATCGTCTTCACATCGCTCAACTTTCTTGAAACATTGATCGCATACTATCGCAACGTTCCACCAGACTCGCTACCGCAGATCATCGGCACGCTATGTCGGGTCGTGAACGTGGAGAAGTACTGCCAATGCAGTTGGAAAGTGATGCGCAACCTGCTCGGCACGCATTTAGGCCATGCCGCCCTCTTTACAATGTGCCGCATCCTGCAAAGTCCGGACCTTACAACGAACACGTATCTCATCCGCGGTGCCATCTTCTTCATCAACATGGGTCTATGGGGTAGTCCGCCTATTCCAACACTACGCTGTCCACCGAGTGCCGTCCTGCCGGCAATCTATGAAGCCGTTAAGATCAATCATCCGGTGGTGACATACGAAGTGGTCATTAGTATGCAGAAACTGATCCAAAAGTACGCTTTGGATTTGCAGGAACCCACTTGGGATGTGATTCTGAAGATTCTCGCGGTCGCAACGCGTGCCATTGAACGGGAGCAGATGGCGCAGAGTCGGGTACAGGCGCAAGTGCCACTCAACGAGACACTCACCGCCATTGAGACGCTAATCGACGATGGACAGTTTAACGGATCACTGGATGATTTCTATGCGATTATTGAAGAGTGCGCGCAGTTGCGGCCGGAAGCGTCCATTATGAAGCTGCTGGTGCATCTTGCCGATGACGTCCATCCGGTGAAGTGTATGTGGCTGGGTAAGTTGAACGATCTACTCGTCGGGTACTATAATGTGGAACGGGAACGGCGTACCAATGTACGGCTGAAAGTGTTGGACATTCTCATCAATATCGTGCAATTGCATCGGCAGTTCTACGAAGATGAGCTCATCGATCGAATTGTCATTCCGCACCTCATCCATTTGCATACGGATTGCGACTATAAGATACGGTCGGTTGGCGCTGGCCTACTCATCGCACTCTGCACGCTTTGCGAAAGTCGACGGTGCATGGAGATTTTGGATATACTCGAAAAGGTAGATGGTAGCCATTTTGTTGTACGTATTTGTATTTGTGTCGTGTTTAGTTGATCAACAGACCATTCGACATCTCTCCGGAGAATTCGCCAGCTTGCGACGTTGACACAGCGGACGTAAAATCCATCATTCCGCGTCTCATCGATTTGTTTGAAGCAAAAATCCACAAGTTGCCATCAATGGCCGCCGTTCGCATCTACAAAATGTTGATGGCCCATCTCGAAACGCATTACCAACGACCCAGGGTGTTTGAAAACTGCAACTATGTCCGAATCCAGGTAAAACTTATTTCAGAAAAACAATCCAGACGTTGTTATAAACACTTTTAGATCTTCGAGTGTTTTCTACGAATGCGTGCGGATGACCTGTACCGCATTGGGTGTCCTCGTAATGGCGGCCAACTTGTGTTTAGCCCGTATTTGTGTGTCACGTATACATCGCCAACGGATCGTTCGAGTATAGGGTCCCCGCCACCATCAGCAGCATCCACTGCCGCAAGTCCACCAATCCCAACGACGATGCCCAGCTGCATCATCACCTATGTCGCTATCAAGTCAGCCTTTAAAACGATGATCACCTGCCTGACTAGCGAACGGGACATGGAGGTGTTGATTCTGGTGCTTAAGCGGTTACCCGACGTGCTGCAAAATAAATGCCTTGTGCTCACCAAGCACGGAAACAATGACATTGGCCTCTTGATCGATGCCGTTTCCAAACTGGTAAGTGTTCAATGAACTTTCGGTCCAATTTATGCTAAAACTTTGACAGATGAAATGCCTTCCGGACAATGCGACAGTAAATCGCATGGATTTCTGCACTTCACTGCTCTTGATCCTTTCGGGTCTGGCGTCTTATCATGCATTCCTCCATCCCAGCCATCAGCAGGAAATGATACGATTGTTGTGCACGTGCAAGGTCCGCCATGGTGTGCCATGTTTCTCGAAGTGTATTCGTGCGTTGACCACGTGCACTCTGGAAATGCAGGATGTGATGGTGAAGATTCTGCCGGAGGTGCTTCTGCAAATGTCGAAGACAACAGCGACCAGCCAGATCGCCATTCCTATGCTGGAGTTTCTTTCAAGTAAGTGCACCGATTAAAAATGAACAAAAAAAAAGCAAATGTTATCCATTTACTTTTCCCGTAGCGTTGACGATACTTCCAAGTGTATTCTCGAACTTTGTCGGCGATCAGTATATGGCCATCTTTGCAATGCTCCTCCCCTACACCAACCCGTTCAATTACAATACCTACACTGTCTTTCTCGCCCATCATCTGATCGCCGTATGGTTCCTCAAGTGTCGTCTGAATTTCCGCAAAGATTTCGTCTCGTATATTACCAACGGACTGCACACAAACGCACTAACACCATTCGACGAGTCGCCCGTTATGAAGGCGGGCGGTGATGTGAATCGGTTGAATCAGGATTCGTCGAATCGCAAGCGAAGCTCATCGCTCACCGAGCAGTCGTCACGCAAACGCGAACGCTCCGCGACATTAGTGACAAAGTTTGATTTTCGCCCAGCTCCCATTGACAAAACGCTCATGTCCTTCTATCGGGAATTGACCGAAACCTGTATTGACCTCATGGCGAGATATACATTTTCGCCGTGTTCGGCACTTCCGAAACGTTTGCCCAATGCGGAGTTCCTCTTCAGTGGCGGGCAATCGATGAGCTGGCTCCTCGGGAATAGGGTGATCACGATTACGACGAGCGGATGCGCGCAAAAGGCGCTCAAGCATGGCTTGTGTGATAAGTGTTATGCGACGTGCAAGCGCGGTCAAGCTGGTGGCACAGCGTCAATTGATTCGACACGGGTGACGCGTCAGAATTCGGGTTCAAACAATAATTCACCGACTGAGGAACGGGCGGGTGGTAGTCGCCTGGAACAGTTACCGAACAAGTTGCAGCAGCTCGAATTGCATCGGGTAGTGGAGAAGAAGGAGAATTGTGCATGCTGGTGTCAGAATTGGGCCGAGATACATGTGCGTCGACCGACCGGAAACATGTCGTGGGTGATGCGTATTCAGAACCAGACCGCTGACGTCAAGAACATTTACGACTTTCCCCTGAATGAAATATGCACTCTGTTTATGCCTTCGCTCAATGGCGTCGAGCCGCAAACACACGAATCTATCGAAGAGGAGGAAGACGCTAAGTTGGCCACAACCTGCAGCACCAGTATGATGGAGGATGCTGGTAATGGTCAAGCCACTCAACCGATAAGTATACCGGGCTCACCCAGTAAGACGCAATCGCCGCGCGACTCGATCGACGATGACATCGATTACATTGTCTATGAGGATGGGACACGGATGCGCAACCCGGTGCGCCGCTCCAATTCCAGTCCGGAGATGTCCGCCAATTGGAAGAATCCGTTTCTCATTCAGCGTAGCGGCGAACAAAAGGACACGGACGCCGAAGATCACAGCAAGAAGAAGAACCAGTTTGCCAAGGATATGCGCGGAGTTAGTTGCGAAGCGATACCGGAAGAGATTGCGGGCATGCCCGGTACTACGCCACCTTCGAATGATCCTCCTCCATCACCAGCAGCAACATCATCAGCTCAACATCCCGCACTCTTGTCCTCCTTGTCATGTCCCGGACCCGACGCCACCGATCCGCCACTTACAATTCCCAAGGCTTACCAAACTGTCCCACCCACACCAAATCCGAGAGAGTTCTACTCGCGAACGAGTTCTAATGACAGACCCACATTGCATTTACCACTCACGAGCAAACCGCCACAGAGTCCGACACAGACGAGTCCACGATTGTCGCGACATAATCGCGACGGGGGGCATGAAATCCAAAAGAGTTCATCGCTCGTCCTCCAGAAACAGAAGAAACACTTGGACGGATTCAATCAACCGGAGCTAAAACACCGTGACCGTCTGCATACCGTTTCCGTGATGCAGCAGTCCCCCATTCGCAAGCCACGTTTGGATCTCTCCTCTTTGGCTCCAACAACCGGCGGCACCACTTCCAACTCGACCTCCACCTCTTCCACCTCCTCCTCGGGTGGCAAGAATAAGGACGGACCGAAAAGCGGAATCAATCCAGCGTTCGTCTTCCTTCAGCTGTACCATGCGGCGCAGTTTGGCAACGCCGCCGAAAAACCGCTCCTCATCAACTCGAACGATGTGGTCCAGCGTGCACTTCACATCTTGGATATTATCCAACCGTACGAAACACACAAAATTGGCGTCATCTATATCGGTCAGGGACAATGCAACAAAGAGCCGGACATTCTACGCAATTGTTACGGCTCGCTACGCTATACAGAGTTCCTCAAACGCTTGGGCAGTATGATTCGCGTGCCTGATGCTGATCCGCAAGCGTTCTTTCTCGGCGGGCTTGATCACGACGGCGCCGATGGAAAATTTGCGTACATGTGGCAGGATGATATCATTCGCGTTATCTTTCACGTCGCCACGCTGATGCCGTTCTCGGAGTTCGATCCGAATTGCAATCAGAAGAAGGCGCATATTGGAAACGATTTCGTTACGATCGTGTACAACGAAAGCGGCGAGGATTACAATATCGGAACGATTAAGGTAAGCCTAGCATTATCAACAGAGACGGAAGGAACTAATTACTTTTTCGTGGTGCAACATAGGGTCAATTCAATTTCGCGAGCATCATCATCCAACCGCTCGACCATAATAGCAACAAGGTGATCGTCAAAGCGAAGGACGCAATCGTCGAACTGATTGGCAATTGCGAAGCGCGAATCGTCTCCGATCAAAATGTAGCGCTACTCGCCCGTCAACTTGCTCTCCATGCAAACGTAAGTGGTTCTCAAGTAAGGTTATGTCTTTGGTTTAGTCAAAAAGGAAATCATAAATATTTGGTAGTTTTCAAGTTTGATTATGTAACTTTACTGTTGTTGAATTTAGTTGGCAGCATTGATCCAATCAAATTCGATGAAAGAATCCAGCGAGCCGTACGCCCCGAACTGGTTGCAACGACTGAGGCGCATTAAAAACTTGCGTCAGAAGATACAGCAGTCTTCGTCGTCATCGTCGTCACGTGATCCACCCGGTAGCGCAGGTCCTTTAGGTGGTGCAGGAGGCGGCGGCAGTGCAAATGATTACTCGGCGAGAACGCGCCCCGCGCAAATGGAAGACTTTACCGAGTACACCTAACTCGTCTCCACTAATGCATTGAATTAAAGTAACTCTTTTTTTTTGTATTTGAAAACATTTACTATTATTATAGGAAGGACATAACTGAAGAAGTTTGGCAACAAATAACTTAATTCTAAAAAATAATTTACTTAATTTTAACTGCGCGTGTTCAAAATTAGAACGTAATTAAATTCTGGTCGCGTTTGCGTTGCACATGCTTCCATCCATTGTAATCGCTCAGTATCGGGCGGCCGTAGATGTTGTGCAATTCCCAAAATGTCAATGAGGGTTTCACTTGATTGGATACAGGTACGGAAGATGTTGAGTCACCGCCGTTGGTGCGTTGTGTGTTTTCATCGATACGACCTGCGTAAAAAAAGCATAGAAATGTACCAGCATAACCGGCAACTTCTGGTAAATTTCTGAACGCCTACCTATACAAAAGGCGGCGGCAATGTACGAATTAGTTTTGACTTTGTTTTTCTGTATTTATTTCTAGAACACAAATCGCAAAACGAATTTGTCATCTTTTTTTTACACACATACACATTGAGAGTCCAGCAAGTACAATAGTATCGCTACGAGACTCGACGCGCGTTAGTGTAATAACAACAAACATTCACAAGATAGGTAAACAATCAAGCTG
>JARJEB010014670.1:0-11125 GCA_030264535.1 Liometoxenus newtonarum | reverse complement strand
ATGCTCCTAGGAGTATAAATTATTATGAGTATCGGAGGCACCATAAAGCTACACTTATACAGCATGCAACAGTGAATGTAATGTGTCACTTATACGACGTTCGGAGATAAAATGTTTTTATTCGAATAGGAGCCCCAAGGTCTGTTTTTATGTCAATTAAACATGATTCATAAACATAATATTTCAACTCAGAACTAAATGAATGTCGCACAAAAATATACTTATTTAAATTTATGTGATGCATATTTTAGTTTGTTAATTAAAACTTTTCAAAGAGGTATGAACATCAAGTAAGAGTGAAATATAAATGTGAGTTTACCCATTTCGTAGAATTCGTATAAAATCCATAATGAAAATTGTGCAAATCTTGCAAAACAGAAGGTAACAGCATAGAATCTGAGCTATCCGAACGTAAAATAATAATGAGAATGAGAATAAACAACGAGCTATTATTTATATGCGGATTTTGATTTCGTAATATTCTACGCCGCAGCTATGTGTATTATAAATTTTAAATATTTAATAATGTCTAGGATTGTTACGTAACGACGATGCAACCTTTACAAGCATTTTAACTTCAAGAAGGTGAATGGTGAATCGTAAATCGTAAAGTAGCTGTTCAGTGTTCACCACATACATGCATGTGACAAATAAAGTAGAGGTATATAAGTATTGTATATGGCACGTGAACGGGTGGAGGAGTTACAATATTTTGTTCTAGTTTTTCAAGTTTCGCCTATCGAAAAATACTAATGTAGCAGTAAGACCCATGAAGGACCAAAAAAAAAACTGAGTTGGATTACAAGTTTTTTTCGACACCTATTTAGTTATATGGTCATATTATTAGCATTTTTTTAAGAAGATTAATGGTACCTATAACTCACTTACGTAAGTTATGGATTTATATAACTCACTACCGTGAGTTATGGATTTTCAGAAATCATTGCAATTAAATAACATTGATCTGGTATTAAAGTTCAACATATTATTAGCATTTTTGAGTGATTAATGGTACCTAAAACTCACTTCCGTGAGTTATGGATTATCATAACTCACTACCGTGAGTTATGGATTTACAGAAATCATTGCAATTAAATAACATTGATCGGGTATTAAAGTTCAACAAGATTTAACGAATTTGAAGTGATCGATCCAACTTATCTATATGATCTCGAAAGAACCCGAAGAATTCCGACCATAGCTCTATGTGTATCGCCCGCCATATTGTTCCACTTGTCAGTTAATGCTCGTTCGTTGCTTCATCGAGAAATCACAATTTGTATTTTGTGTTGAAAATAGTGCAAGGTGTAGAAAAAGCATAGTATTATATTCGCGATAGTATTATATTGCGATTATGGCTGATAGCAATTGCTATCATAATCGTTCATATAATAATATACTAGTGTACAACATATTCTTAAATTGTCATTTCACATGACGCATGATGACATGACATTAATTTACCCTTAAAATGATTTTATTACATGAACAAGATCAGTTTTCCGAAAGCACCCTGTAATGTCAAAGCTATAAATATAGTAGTCCTTGAAGGTGGAAATTTTCTTTAAAGTGGGTTGAACGTCGGAAAGTGTATCATTATGGATTTGACGGTACATAGGAAACCTTTTTGGAACGTTGGAAAACTGGAATTCTTTGAGTACCCTACTTACACTTTACAGTTAACCGTTAAACCAAAAACGGAGCAAAAAAGAAGCGCGTGCCAGCAAATATGTAATATAAAACACCGAGAAACCAGTAAGTCTGTAAGTGCTAGAACCAAATATATTTCTTATAAAAAGTTTGCTTTGTTTGTTGTGTTTATAGAAACACACCTGAGCGCAAGAGACTTATTGGAACAAATTAGCTAATGAAATATGTCACTCTAAGAGGCTTGGTGTTGGCGTACATCAGGAGAGCGTTCAGATTTAGATTCCGAGGTTTGGGTTAATTTTAGCTGGGTTATGTGACGTCATACATTGGGTTACCCAAATCAAGCTGGAAAACTTTAAACCACCTTTTCGAGCGAGTTGACGAAATCTTACCTTAGGTAACCTTTGTGCAAAATCTGAACGCGGATTATGATAACCCAGGTCAAACCAAACTGTTTTTCTGAACGACATTTGGGTTATCATAACCCTTAGGGTTAAAAAGGTTGTAAATCTGCACTCACTTCAGGCGGATAGAAATCCT
Organism: Liometoxenus newtonarum; assembly: GCA_030264535.1. Classification (NCBI taxonomy): domain Eukaryota; kingdom Metazoa; phylum Arthropoda; class Insecta; order Coleoptera; family Staphylinidae; genus Liometoxenus; species Liometoxenus newtonarum. The sequence goes on along the minus strand of JARJEB010014670.1, from coordinate 8,935 downwards.
GTTCTCAGTTGCAAATATTCAAAAAAAAATTGCGATTATTCGGAAATCGTAGTTTTCACGATTTTGATGGTTCTCAATGCGAATAATTCGTTCGATTTTTTTCCATTTATTTTTACGGCGAAGTTGACAGATGTCAAGTGATTCTAACCTAACTTTTTTAGAACGAGTGGTTGTCAAATTTTTTCCGAATATTCGCAACTGAGAACGAGGCTTAAGCCGTGTGTTTGTTTTTAACAGTTTTTAACAGTATTGGTCATTCAATGAATAACTTAAAAGTTCAGACGGTTCAGGTTCAGGTTACCTACCATTCATTCGTTTCGACAATTCATTCATTGATTCATTTATTTGTAATTCATTCATTCTCTCGGTTTATAGTTTCATTCGTTTGATTTTAGTTAAGTATAAATAATAAAGAAGTGACTTTATGAAATAGATATTAGGTATGTAGGTGTTCTTAACAAAGTTTTTTCTCGTTTTATGAAAAGAAAATCAAAACAACAACACATCAGGAATATGTTTGTTGTAAGTACATAAAGTATTTGATTTCAAACTGAAGCAATGCGAGAGCGAATGTTAAATGTTGAAGAATTCAAGGAGCCATGCGGGATGTGGGTTGATGATTTTACAATTGTTCAGTGTGGGCTGCTTTCTGATCGTTTTGATCATTCGGAATCCATCATGTGTCTATTTTCAACATCATCAAAACAACATCTACATGTGTGGATGTCCTGCGGGAAGAAGAAACAAACTAAGAGCACGCTCGAGAAATCGTTACACAGATATCAAATGAAACGAAAGAAGCACATTTGGAAATGATCTACGCGGTAAAGCAATGATAAAAAAGAAAGTAGTTACTTTTACTTAAAGATTGAGAAGATTGTTAATTAGTGTAAAAAAACTAACAACACCTAAAAACAGCTTACATGTAAGGTGTAATGAAACTGTTTTCTGCGTTTCGTTTCTTTGACGAATTACACTTAATTTTCCTTTACGAGTACTTAATAGATATACCTCCTCTATGTATAAGCTAAACACACACACATGATGTCTGAGTTTAATGTTGTTTGCCTAAGGATTTTGCTTGTTTTAGGGATTTTAGTTTTATTTATGTACCAGCACCACACGAATAAATCCGTAATCTAGTTTGTTTGCTTAACTTGCGGTGCTTGTTTATAAGTATTTTCCATAATCAGATAGTCAGAACTTACAAAGTAACAAAACATGAAGAAAAATAAGTTTATAAAGCAATAAATCAATATTAGAAGAAAAGTCTAGATTTCTAACCTCATCTTTCCTTCCACTCGTATTACGTACTATACTTTTTCTACGGCCACACATAATTATTTTATAATAATAAAGTTAGGACAACCCGTACATCAAGTGAGCTAATCTGGTTGCATGTTGCATGCATCCAGATCCAGGCTGTGGCCATGTTCCTCACGCCAACTTCAGGTTGTGCGATTTACTTTTCCAGTTTCAGTTCGCCAAACAATATGTATAATAATATTTATGAGTCAGTCTTCTTAGGTATAGATATAAAAAATAATGACTCACCAGTTCGATAACCAGCATTCGATAAATAGGTAGCAAACGATCGTGTTTCGTGGGTCGCCTGCCATTGCGTACTCGAACAATTATCATTGTTTGTGAAGACCTGATGATTGTGAACATACATTCCGGTCAGTAATGAGGATCGCGAGGGGCAACACATCGGCGTCGTCACGTAGGCATGCCGAAATTCAGCGCCATGGTCTCGTATCGAATGGAGCGTCTTCGGCATAAAATTCAAGGAGCCCAATTCGACGTCCTGATCATCAGTCAATATCAGGACGATGTTCGGTTTATTGCGCGATGAGGATTGTGGTATTTGTTGTGCCTTCGGACGAGTCCTTGCACGATGCTGTGTAATTGATTCACCATTTATGCACAACACACAAAACATTAACACCAACACGTTGGTTAACATTTTGTGTAGGTATGGTTAATTGAAAAGTAGTTTATTTATTTTTAAATTGTTTAAACATTGTTTGTTGGATTCGTTGACAAAGTTGTACACTGGCCTGCAACAAGAGATAAGTGGTTGATAATCAGCCGGTATATTTTTCACGTTCGGACATAGTTTATTACAGATATTTCTGAACGCAGCTCACAATGAATGCTATATGGGTAAAATTCGAATATAAAGCAAAGCACAAAAAGCAATTGGTTGTGGACAATAAATTATAACTAAAATATACACATCCAGTATTTACGCATAGTGTAAATTGTAAATATTGGAGGCATTCTGTTAACAAATCAACAATAACTATATTCAGTTATTGAGTTGTTTCGTTGTTGTGCCTATTATGTAGATATATCAACCCACCATTTACTGCAGAACCGTATAACTTCAAATTGTAGGTCGTTTAAACAGTGCAAATGTAAATTTTGTTTATTATTTATATATTAGGTTTGTTTGTAACCCAGTAAGTGGAATGGACGGTCAATGCACCGTAGTGCACGTCAGTATCGCGTATATTGATAACAAAGCTGTTAGTGCAATTTAGTGTAATCATAGTAAACCTAGAGTAACCTGTTTCCACTTTGACATTTGCAGGTTTCCATTTTGAACACAACCAATTAAAAAATTCATAAAAACTCTCGCAGAACTGAACAAAACCTAACCTTGCACCTCCTCTCGAGTCAGTGTAGCGAGGTGTAGCGAGTGCGGTCCGAGACTGTCCGGAACTGAGTAACAAAGCTTCTGCACCGAATACATTGACTGCACTTTTGTATAACAAACGCGTTGGTATCTGTCAGTGCATTTTAGTGCCGCACTAGGACTGACTAACAAACAGACCTAATTTACTCTGACTATGGACTTTAAAGCCAGTCAGTAGAAACTGTAAAGGGTTAAAAATTAGCTTGTTAAATTTTTTTGTGTCACAGTAAATTGAAATTTCTTTAAATAGAAAAGAGAAAATTAAATGAAAAAATAATAAAAATAAAATAACTCAAAGATTTCATTCAATATGCAAATATTTAATATAGTTTATACAGAGTGTCATAAATGTGCATTAAATCAAATAAAAAAAAATATTTACATTTAATTTGTCGAAATTACAACACTACATGGACCATGGCTCAAAATTCTATTATTAGTAATTTTTATGCGGACACCCTATAGTTGACAGTTTTCTTTCATGATCATAATTATAGTGCTTATAAAGGTATATTGCATTTTTAATATTTACATATTAAAATATTTACAAAACTAGCAGAAAGCAGAAGCAAAATAAAATGTGAAATTGAAATGTTATTTATTATTTTATTATGCATTTTAATTACCTAAATGAATATTGATAGGATGGCGGGTACCTATAATAAATATGAACATACCGTGCGATTATTTTACCGTCGAACATAGCATATATGCTATGTTCCTATGTTCGACGGTAAAATAAACGAGTCAGACTCATGGACGGGGAGAGAGTGGGGATGACAATGTATTGTACTGACTAATTTCAAAAAATTAAAAAAATGTAGGGATGAATATTTCACATCGTAATTTCATAAAAAAAATTTAAAATAAAACATGCACAGACCCTATTATGACAAGAAACAAAATTGACAACTGACAGTAACGGCATGATTATACAAATTACTCTTTGATCGTGCATCAGTCCGTTGGTGTGTCTTTAGAAATACAAATCCCCTCCCCACTGCCATGAGTTTGACTCGTTTATTTTACCGTCGAACATAGGAATATAGCACATGCTATGTTCGACGATAAAATAATCGCACGGTATGCAAGTTGCACTTGCAACTTAGTATATTATTTCGTTTGTTAATTATGTGCGAGGCTGGTTGCTGTTAATGAATTTCTATATGGCTGTTTACAATGTTGTATAATGAGTCGTGGTTTAATTCAAATTATCGATGAATATCACTATGTATATGTATCAAATTTTCTATTTATAGTTATTTATTTACGAAGTACTACTACTGAGTGTTAAATAAGTCAATATAAAGTACAAGACTCAATCCTCAACATCATTAATAATTATTGGCCGAATGCGAGAATATGTAAACTAATACTTGGAAACTTGCAACTATACAGTAAATTTATTTATCGTGTGGCCATGGAGATTTACATGTTAAAAACTTTAGGTCATGTTAATGGGTCTTCTGCTCAATATAGTTTGCAAAGAAAAAAATCACACTCTTAACTTGGACCATTTTTAACCCATTCTGATAATTTTTAATACTGACCATGGTCCGAATGCTTAAAACAAAAAATTTAAAAAAGTGAAAAAATTTGAAATTTTATAGTAGGCAACCACATTACCATCAATATTTATTGATCTAAGTAACTGTGTGTGACTATTTCATTGCAAACTATTCCGCAGGAGACCCGTTAACATGGCCTACAGTTTTTAACATGTAAATCCCTATGGCCACACCATAAATAAATTTACTGTATAAATTAATTAATACCAGAAATGATTAGTAAGGTTGTTGATTGTTGTTAATTGGTTATCTTAATTAAGTTAAGTTCAATATAAACATATGTTATAATATACACGGTGTATACAAATTGGCGGATATCTAATCGTCAGGTAACCTTGTACTTGTAGTTGTAGTACTGAAAAAGTCCTTGTCCTGATATATTATGTCCTTACCAAATATTTTGAATTATATATGTCAAAGTGATGGTGACTACAATAGCTGAATCCAATAATTTTGACATTGCTCAAAAATGACTGCCCCAGGCTAATAATTTTCTATTGAGTTTACGCCATGACCGCCATTTTTCTAACCTCTGTCAAAAGCATTGGATTCTCCTATTGAATTGTGCGTAACTTGGCGTAACTTAAAAACTTTTAAAATGTGCTGTGTTGCCAAGCGTTTTTTTTTTAACTTTGAAGAAACTCTAAAATTTTCCACTTGTCTTACTAAACATTGAAATTTTCTTCAAACTTGAATAAGGAAGTCCTGTTATTTATTAATATTCGAATTTTATGCAATTTCTTGACCACAAAAGTTGAAATTTGAGGACCTCGTGAGGACAAACTAGGACTTTTCCGCAGCATTTTGGTATGAAAATTTGTGATTCTTATTGGTCACGTGGTCACCCTGTATACCAAGAAATAGGAATGCACTGGGAATTAATAAATTTATGTACAGGCAGGTATTTACTATTTTTGGAGAAAATTGTTATTTTTAAAGTATACGTAATGTATACGTATTTGAAAGAGCGAATCCTCCCCCTGAATACGCCCCTGCATACCTACATGTAAGATACTTTGATTTAATGAATTGGAACAATTAGTATAGCGAGATATAAATTAACATAACTTACATAAATTAAATTAATACATTCAACAATATTAACATACGCATTCATGCATGAACATACACATTTTTAGGTTAGGTTGGGTATAAAACTGGTATGACACATATATTATTGATGTATATTATTGATATACATTTACATTACAATCACATGAATTAGCATGTAATATTGAATTATTTGCTCATTATGCATGCTCGAGTTGTTACACCAATCACATATTAATGAGACTTGAGCACTTGAGGCATAGGTATATAAATATAAACAACTCACATCATAATATGTATAAGCCCTATAACCTATAAATAACAAGTTGAGACTTTTCAAAAGTTCAGTGATAAATGTACACAATTTTTAAGCAATGAAATGAATAAAATACGTTATTGCAAATACCAGAGAATTTAATATAAGTAGGTATATAGAGAGGCCCAAATGAGATGCTTATGTATATCTAGATAGGCCTTAGAGCATATAAAATGGAGAGAACATAGCCTATTTAGCCCATTGTTAGCTTTTTAAGCCGACTGAAAGGCAAAAAATGATGTTCTTAAGTTTTAAAATCTGATATTGCGCAAGCGTGAATAAGAGGTGTGCTCTAATGTTCCATAAGAGGTGTGCTCTAAGGTTCCACCCAATGGTTCCACGTGACCTGTGCGCTTGCGCAATATCAGATTTTAGAACTTAAGAACAATATTTTTTGCCTTTCAATCTGCTTTAATTCGTACCGGTAATGCTCCCTCCATATTGATATGCTTTAAGGCTTTGGTCAATGTTATAACATTAACCTATAAAACGATCTGCACCGAACTCAACTCCGTCTGTAGAGTAGAGCACGCAATGCAATTTTTGGACTGCACTGAGTGCATGCACTGCGGATAAGTCGAACATTCGACGATTCGACACTCCTGTAGGGCAACAGCCAACATTAAATGATAAGTCGAACACTCAGACCTGCACTCAGTGCTAAAACACTGCTGCCCGTGTGCATATAAGTCGAAAATGACATTAACTTTCGCTTTACAGTCTACAGTGTCTACACCAGCGGTTTCAAAACTTGATGTTACTACGCCTCCCTTAAAAATATTTAATCATTTGGCGCCTTCCCCCCCCCCCCCCACAATTACATAAAATAATAAAAACACAAAAATTTTTACTCCTACTAAATTTATTCTTCCATTTCTTACAGATAAAACTTTAGCAGTCATTTGGAAAATTTCTCACTGTGACTAATATTCGCGCCTCCCCTTAGACTAGTCCGCGCCCCCCCTTAAACTAGTCCGCGCCTCCCCTTAGACTAGTCCGCGCCTCCCCTTAGGCTAGTCCGCGCCTCCCCTTAGACTAGTCCGCGCCTCCCCTTAGACTAGTCCGCGCCTCCCCTTAGACTAGTCCGCTCCTCCCCTTTGACTAGTCCGCGCCTCACAGTTTGGAAAACGCTGGTCTACACCAATCAATTGAACATTCGTTACATTACAAGTTACGTATATCTTTATTGATTGTAAGTAATTCTAACTCTAACATTTCCAATTCTCCAACGGTAATTTGAAACGAGATATCATCGAAACGAGTAAATAATTTAAAAAGCTGTAGACGTACGAGTATGTATAGACAGTTGAGTAGACCGACCTTTCTGTATCGCCGTGGTAACGTGCATACATTTCCATTATAATTTTCAATGTCAATAGCAAAAGTCCAAGCAAAAAGTTCATTTCGAACATTTGTTCGTAAGTATATTAATAGCGTTTTCCAGTGCCAACACTCGTGCAGATGTGGTGTTTCACTGGTTCATCAAAAAATAAAAATAAAAAATACACTAGTTTAGCCTGTAAAATACATTTTAAAATTTGTGTTTGAAAACTCATTTGAAAATTCCGATCCGGAAATATGCCTGACACAAACAATTACATTTATAAGCAATCATGACTATTTGACGTATAAGAAAATGCAAATTTGCAAAGTGTAAACGTAAGCAAAAATAGATTCTTATTTTGGCAATTTTATGTTTTTTTGGCCACAGAAAGTCATACAGTCCTTGATTACTTAATAACGAACTGGTAAAAAGAAGTTTGGCTAATACATCAAGTTTGCGAATGTAATTGAACCATAGAGATAGAATTACACCAAATCGCCATATTGTGTTGAGTGTTACAGCTAAAATGCACGAAATTTGAAATAGACTTAAATCTAGCCTCACTAGGCTGTGTGTGTGCGTACTTTTGTATCATTTGTATCAATATCTTCCCTCTAGGAATATTATAACTCTATGAATGGAACTGAACCCGAATGTACTCAAAATGCCATTGGAACATAAAAAGTGCACTACACTAGTTCTCCCACTGACTGTAAATCTAGCGTCACTAGTCTGTGTGTGTGCGTACTTTGGGTAGTCTACAATTTAGGGTTTTAGTTTGTTATGGCGCGTACAACATCACATTTGTATCAATATCTTCCCTCTAGGAATATTATAACTCTATGAATGGAACTGAACCCGAATGTGCTCAAAATGCCATTGGAACATAAAAAGTGCACTACACTAGTTCTCCCACTGACTGTAAATCTAGCGTCACTAGTCTGTTTGTGTGCGTACTTTGGGTAGTCTACAATTTAGGGTTTTATTTTATTATGGCGCGTACAACATCACATTTGTATCAATACCTTCCCTCTAGGAATATTATAACTCTATGAATGGAACTGAACCCGAATGTACTTAAAATGCCATTGCAACATAAAAAGTGCACCAGTGTTGTTACTACACTAGTTCTGCCACTGACTGGAAAACGTTATAAGTAATCTAATACATAATTATTTATTCAGTTTTATTTCATACAGGTGAATGAATAAGCCTGATACATTGACTTGATATTTATTTATATCTCTATTTATTTGTTTATAATGTTACGTCATCCATTAGTTACTTAAATCTAATGTTCCATATTCGTTATACAGAGTGAATTAAAATTAATTCTTCTAGCTTATTGGGTTGAGTAATGCATACATAGAAAAAAAAGCGGGGCATTGACTTCAGATCAAAACATGTCGTTTGGTACTTACTTATACCTGAATGTAAATTATTTAATATCACCCTGTATAATCGTTGACTGTATAATCTAGCACCTACATATTTATTTATATGGAGATACAAATTAAAAATCGTTGATTTTATTACTTACAGCGGCTTTTTTAACTTTGTTTTGTTGCTGTTCGCCCTGTACGTTCTTGAATACAATACGTATCTATCGATAAGTTCTACCTCGAATTATACGGACAAAAAATGCAAGCTAATGGTTTGTAGATTTGTATATTATAATTGTGTAAACAAATGCGAATAAATGCTGAAGCAAGTGAAATTTATTGGCTAGCCCTGCGATTGTGCGTTTGTTATCTATTATTTGTTATAATTTTTCTTTCTCTTTTTTTTTATAAATTGACTGAATTAATATACTTAGTTTTTTTTGCAAAAACTAACATCATCATTAATGCCAGCACTGACAATTTTTACTTTCCGGCCACATACCGAAGGTATGTAGGTATAGGAAAGTAAGGTGATCATGAAAAAAATTAAAGTCTTATTTTTCCTTGATTCGTGGAGATCCGTTGACCCCAGGT
>JARJEB010014648.1:0-11079 GCA_030264535.1 Liometoxenus newtonarum | reverse complement strand
CCGCTGCGATAGGTACGTACTTAAAAGCAAAACTTAATTTTTACTACTTTAACAAATATTGCTAACTTCTGTTAAAAATTTGAAAAGAAAATTGTTTGGCACGCGCACAGAAAAAGATTCGGCATCCCTAGTCTAGATGAATAACCTTTGAATGTCTTGACCTTAAAAGTTTGCGTGTGTTCTCAAGTTTATTGTGTTCCATCTAGCACAAAAAACACGCCACTGTGTCGCGACACTGTGTCACGAAGTGTCGCGTTGATGGAAAACGCGGCCATTAGTATGCAAGTAACTCAAGAAAGAAAATCGCAAGGGAAAAAAGATTTATCAATATGGTAAAAAGAACGAAGAGAACAAGAAGTGATAATCAAATACTGACGTACCATTTTTATCCATTGCGGCCAATCCATTTCCTCGCTTGAGATAAACACGCAGCTGAAAGAACGAATGTTGCCGCAATGCCGTTTCCCGTCTTCTTGCAATTTCATCGCCGGTTGTTAACTGCAAAAACGTAGAAATTGAAATTAATATTTACAGCAAATTCTTTCTATACTACGATTTTCTTATTTATTATCTGCAGCGTTGCTCGTTTATTTTGATGCAATAAATTTTCATAAAAATGCAAACTGCTGCCGTGAAATGGCTGACACATAAAGAAATCTATATTTATCTAGTCTAGAGACTTCTTCTTACTTCAGGTTTTGGTTTTGCACTTGCATCGCCGGTGACAGGATTACCTTTCCGCTTGCAAGGCAAAGGCGACTTTTTCATTAGCAAATGCATATGCTGATCGAATTATACGGAATACGAGTACGTTGATGGTGGACTTCCCGATCTCAATGTCATTTTACTACTGTCGCCCTGATGTTTACTAGTTTCGACGCAATAGTTAATTTTGTATAGAGTCAGAAGAATGAAGAACATACCTAAAGCTGCCGCAATTTAATTAATTAAACCCACAATATACAGTGAAATGACACAGAATATCTGTTTACTTAATGTAAGTATAGAGTGATTTAAAATTATTGACATCTCTACTAGTTGACAGTATGTAATTCATAAATAAGACAAAATATGATTTAAGCACGGTTCATGATTGACATAACATAGACATAGAACCTAACCTGCAAAGTAGAAACATACAAAATGCTAAACTACGATTCACAATGACACATAAAATAACATAACCGTAGTATAGCATTTTGCATTTTTCTACTTCGCACGCTATGTTGTATGTTTATGTCATGTCTATGTTATGTCAATCATGAACCATGCATTACTCACTTGGGAATAATAAAACTTGTACCAAAACTTGAGAAATTAAGGAATATTTATATAGATAGACCAATAGAAATTGGTATAAGTATGCGCGTACTCTTTTTAGGGAGTGGCCAAACTATTTCTGTACCGGGACTCAAGAGTACCGTACTCCTCACTCTGTACGGTACGAGTATACGACCCTTGTTCGAAAGGTTTTCAACCTTCACGCTTCCAACAATGTTATGCCGAAACCTAATTATTCCACACCAAATATGCTTACATTGGAGATTAGAGGCATTTATCATGGACGCAGGCAGAAATTTTTACAGGGTGTGCATCGCAAACCAAACATGCACATTTACATATTAATATAAGTATTTACATATAAAATTGTGTAAATTGGATTGTCATAATTTTTGAGACCATTAGGAAATTTTGCTTAAAATTTATTTTGTGTAAGTAGTGAAGTAGAACGCGTACGGGGCCAAAATCCCATGTAATTTTAAAGCAGGGTAAAATCGCATAAAAAATGGTGGGGGTAAAAGTGGGGATAAATCGTCAATGTATCCTCAATGTGTCCTCAATGTATCCTCAATTAATCATACATTGAGGATACATTGTGGGTAATGAGGATACATTGAGGAATTCATTGAGGATACATTGAGGATTAATCCCCACTTTTACCCTCACCACTTTTTATGCGATTTTACCCTGCTTTAAAATTACATGGCATTTTGGCCCCGTACCCATTCTACTTCACTACTTGTGTAATATGTTCTAAACTCATTATGCATGTGTTGCACCCCTTTGTACCACCCTCGCGGCGCCATTGACACTAATGATCATTGTGAATTAAATAACGGACGTGCAAACAAAGCGTTAAGCTAAGTTTTAAAGGCATTGCCACTCTATTCTTGGAATAGTTTGTATGTACGAATTATAATTTGTCAATTGTAATAAACTGTTAAAATTTGAAATTTGTCATTTGCTACTTTCCGAATTTGACGCAATGATGATTATATTTTAACATATTTAAGGGTTGGACGGTTGGATAATATTTTATAAGTACCTATATTTTCGTTTCAGGGGCAGATTAAACAATGAAATCGACCCGGAGCCCTCTAATTAGTAAAAAAAATCAAAAAATGCGATAGTAACGGCCCTTCCTCATAAAAATGGGGCCCTCAGGAAGGCCTAAACCAGCGATAGATCGCCCGGTGTCTCGATCCGCCACTGTTTTCATTGTAAAATTTTATTTCGCATGATGGCAATGAATCTTCTGCATGCTGGGCGAGAGGAGAGCTTCCAGAATTAAACTTTTTATTGCACTTTATTACATATAGTACTTACATATCTATATGTATAAAAAATTATATTTGAAGAAGAACCAATTAATTATTCAACGAAATCTACCATTTCATAAAAGATTACCTTGTAGATTCAGGCAGCATTTTTATCGTTGCCCTAAATCTAAAACGACAGTACAACTGTACGAAAATAAGAAAATAATATTCACCTACTTATAAAAAGAAATAATTTTTTCAAATATAGTTCTCACTCAATTATCTAAACTTATAAGTTTCTACATTTAATAAAAAAAATATGTCAATAATTCAATAATCATTAAAAATAAAGTATAGATACTGTTTTTGCACCCCACTATGCATGTTGGTGAACAAAAAATACTGTTCGCAACGTTTTTCGTTAGAAGGGTCTTTTATACGCTCGGTTAAAACGTATAAGACGCTACTTATATACTTGGCAGTTTTTACAGAATTTTCATTTTAGTGACATTATTTTAAATAAACTTCTATAAAATCCACCCCGGCGTATATAGTAAAATAAAATATTCAGCTGTTGTACCACAAACCCACAAAATGTTCTTTGTATATTTTCTGGTAAGTAAGGTGTACAAAGTAAACATATTTTCCATTTGGTTAAAACAATCCTACTAATAAAAACTTTTGTTTCCTTTTCTCCCATAAAACTAAAAGAAATGTTCGAAATACATAAACGCAAAAATGTTAAGTTTGAAATTTTAAAATTTTAAATAAACTCTGAAAAAATATTACGACGGATATTGCGCTTTTGTTCAACTTTGTATAACTCAAATTAACAATTTGACGTGCGACAATTGGACGCGGCCAATTGGTCGCGCGACGATTGGACGCGTACGACAATTGGACGCGCGACAATTGGACACGTGGTCTTACAGTTACAGTTACGGTAAGGAGGTTAGGCCCTATTTGGTTAGCAGGAGGGTTAGTGTAAAAACACAAAACGTACTTTGGTTTTAGCGTACTTGGCTTTTTGTCGTACGCGTCCAATTGTCGCATGCGTCCAATTGTCGCGCGACCAATTGACCGCGTCCAATTGTCGCTCGTCCAATTGACCGCGTCCAATTGACGTATAACCAAAACAACTTACTATTCTAGAAATACATTCAAAAATAGAAAGAACTGACAAGTGAAAACTATAACCAGGGAAACATAAAATATCAGGCAATACTGAGAATACTAAATTATGATAGATCGGAATTGTGTTCGACTCAACCTTCGAACAGTTGGTTTGTTGGAAGTAATGTTATACCTATTACCTACTATTAGATTACTGCTATTCGCCATTAGCAGGGACGGACTGGCCATAAGAGCATTCGGGAATTTCCCGAGAGGCCGCTAGGCTGGATGGCATAAAAGATTGTAAAGTTTCGTAGAGCTTTTTTTTGTCACCATCTCATCTCTGTCATGTGCTCCGCACGGAACATTTTCAGATTGAGAGCTTGGTATCACATCAGCTGTGTCCTCATGTGTTCGCACGATGTGAGACCTCTTTTTTGGGAGGTTCATCAATGCCTTCCTTGTGAGGGAAAAAAAAAGTTGTTGGTCACCTTACTAATGAGGCTGCTTACAAAAATTTTCCCGGGCCAATTGTAAGACCCAGTCCGTCCCTGGCCATTAGCCATAGGTATTCTCATTTTCATATGCCATTTTCTGTGCATTAACTAATTATTCACTTTGCAATACAATTGCAAAGTAATACGTCATCCATCCGTCTATTCTGTCAAGAGCTGCGCATTCATTCGTTCGTGTTGTGTGGACGTATAGATATTATATTACTTTGTAGATTGAGATTATTGCACCTTTTACCATTTATAGGAAGTTATTTTTGCGTTTTAATTGTGTCTAATTGCAACAATCGAAAGATACACTCACGTACTGCAGGTACGCATGCACATGATTTTCATTAACACAGTGTATACACATATGAATGTTTAAAGTTGGCTTTTCAATTTTGCATTTTATACCGTGCATTTATTTTACCGTCGGACATAGTCCTATGTTCAGCTAAAATAAGCGCTAAAATAAGCGAGTCAAACTCATGACAGTGTGCAAAAGACACACGGGCGGTCGGGGACAGTGTGGGGATGTGGGACGAACAACCACACACGACGATGACATCAGTTAGAGAGCTATTTTGATGATTATTGTAGATCTGGTAACTGGCAGTAACGGCATGATCATAAAAATTAATTACTTTGATCGTGCATCGTCACTGACATGTGTTTGACTCGTTTATTTTAGCTGCGAACATTGCGTACGCTAGACGTTATGTTCGACGGTAAAATAAATCCTCTGTATATCTTACATGTACGCTTGTTGAAGTTGAAGATGTAACTATAATTTTTTATTTGCTTCTTTTCTTACATACTTGATGTTACATGTTACATAATCGCGCTGAATGCTGAATTCCTCGGTTGTTAAACCTATACATATATTCATAGATTTTCTCAATTACTATATTATTATTATAATTATACCTACACGTGTGGATCTACAATATTACAGGTTATGTTTCTGTAATGAAACGAGAGAGTGTCAAGTGTGAACGACTTCTTTTAATAGTTCACAGAGTTTAGGAAAACTAGAATAATTAGTAAGATTGTTGGTAGCATCTCTTTAATATTATTATCTATGCCTGTCACGTCTTACTTTATTCAAAAAACAGTGTTACCAACCTTCTCAAATAATGAGTGTTTAATAATGTAAAACAGAATGACCAACTCTTCCGAATTCCCAACTTTCCTGGAATAATTTGAAGAGGTTCAATTTCACACCTTGAACATTAAAAAACACGCGCGAGAATTCAAAAAGATGAGACGATGTCGTTCATAACCAAAATGCAAGTAGGAACTACAAACTTGACATTGACCTGTTTGACCAATAGCAGCAATCAATTCAAATTTGGCGCGCATTTGTGGGAGGAGCACTTACTTGAATGCGTTCGCCAAACGCAGTACAGCAGAAAACAATGTTTAATAACTAAAAATTTCGTTTCTTTTAATACCTGTTTATAAGTTTAAAGTTTAAATTTTAGTTGACTTGATTGCAAATACTTAAATTTAGTCGTTAAGTTAAACGTAATAAAATAAGTTGAATAACTATACAAATTGTTTCGATTGACTTTAATCGACTTTTAATGTTTTATTTTTTCAAATAATTGATGAAGTAATGATCGATAAATACATTTAGTATGATGCACGCAACATGGCTTTCGAAAAATGTTGTTTTTATTATATTTTAGTTTTCAGTTTTTTTAATGAACTACACATTTTTAAAGACCCTGTAAAATGTAATAAACTTAAAATGAAAATGAAATTATTATACCTATGTATGTACAAGCTATAATTAAACAATACAGAATAACAAATTTAATAGAAGGAGTAAAAAATATATGCAAAAACACAAATATAATTATCACTTGAATTCTTGCAATGAACGTGAACTATGTTATTGTAAAGTAATTTTTAAATGAATGTTGCTGAGCTCGTGGAAATTGAGTTGAAGGTATGTCCGTTGTAGGTAGATAAGTATGAGATATGACATTAAAATGTTAATTACTATTGTACCTACTGAGAATAATATAATTATTTGTTACGTACATATAAGTACAGAGTGATTTAAAATGATTGAAATGTTGAAACTTACACTGCGTTTGACGAAAACATTTAGAAAGTGATCCTCCCACAAATGCGCGCCAAATTTGAATTGATTGCTGCTATTGGTCAGACTGTTGCACTCAGCTATTATGTCATTTGTCAAACAGGTCAATATGTCAGGCAAGAAGTTTGTGCTGAAATTTTGATTATGAACGACAGAACGACTTAATTTCATGTTCAACGATGTTATTGAATTCTCGCGCGTGTTTTTCATGTTTAACATGTGAAACTGCTTGAACCTTGACATGATGAACCTTTACTACGTTCGCCGAAAACATTCAGTAAGTGTTCCTCTCACAAATGCGCGCCAAATTTGAATTGATTGCTGCGATTGGTCAGACTGTTGCACGCAGCTCCTATGTCATTTGTCAAACAGGTCAATGTCAAGTTAGAAGTTTGTACTGAAATTTTGATTATGAACGACTTCATTTAATGTTCATCGATATTATTGAATTCTAGCGCGTGTTTTTAAAGTTTAATATATGAAACTGGTTGAAACACACAATAGGGTAATTCAATGCCTTTGACAGAGGTCAGAAAAATGGTGGCCATGGGAAATTAGTAACATATGATTTACGCACATAAACTGTTATTGATTTTTCCTTGATCTTACCCCACGACTGCCATTTTTTGGCTACTGTCAAAAGTATTCGATTGCCCAATTGTATGAATGTACTGCGCAATTAAGCAGCCTCCTGGCAATTTACTGATTGTGTTCGGCGAACGCAGTATACCGTGGTAATTCAAAAATGGCACATGCATGAGCGCAGGACAATTATTTAAAATCACTCTGTACTCTGTAGATACACATATGTTGAGTGACTAGGTGTTTACTATTATTTTCTTTACTTGCCATTTTTTTGTCTCTAATTCTAATGAAAAACAATTGATGGTTTTTCAAAATCGAAATAATAAAATTGGAAATTGTTATAACGTTAAATTACAAATTTAGGTAAGTTTTGCTTGCAACATATTTCGAATTATTAATTAATTACGTTACTCGTGATTAGGAAATTTATTAACAAATAAATTAGGAATTTTTATCAATTTATGTTTCTTACAAACGTAATAAATATATTAATTTATTAACATTTCTTTTTCTTCTTATCGTTTCTTTTTTGTTCTATACGATTAGCAATAACAAGTTAATATAAATTTAGAATAAAAAAACCACAAATTTATGGTGAGAATTCCCATCAGTTTCCCAAATCGTTTTTTCTTGCAAATTTGTTTGTCTGTACATCGATGGAATAACAAAATAATTTATGATGGAGTTTTTCCGTTGTAACTTTTGTGTTTGCGCGTTAATTTTGCTTTTAGTTTTTGTAATGTGAAAATGTTAATTATTGACGATGAAAACCAGAATTATACAAGCAACATATGCACATGTACGATTGATCAACATACAGAGCGTTTATTTTACCGTCGACCATAGTAGCATGTGCTATGTTTCTATGTTCGACAATAAAATAAACGAGTAAAACTCATGGCAGTGGGGATTTGTATTGCTAATAACACACCGACGGACGAGGAGTAATTTTTATGATACTGCCAAATCCCCGTTGCCATAAGTTTGACTCGTTTATTTTTCCGTCGTACATTTTCATCATAAATTATATAAAACGCGTATTTTACTTTTCTTTTCCTTCATCAATTTAGTACGTAGACATGACTCGTTCTTGCGTTCTCACTGCCCGTTCAAGAGTATGTTCGTTCATAAAGAGTTATAAGGAAACTATTAAATTAAGTATAGGTACTATTAGAAGAAACGAGTAAAGAACTTAAAATACTTTTATAAATGCTTTGTATTTACGTTAAAAGTAAAAAGTATAAGATGGGAAAATGATGAACAATTGTAAAATCTACAAAAGAATCTAAATGAATGAGGAATTTTAAAAGATTCCAAGATTTTATGAAGACTATATACGATTAATTGCTATTTTTACTTTCCGAGCATGAAGCACATCGAACGAAAGTTTTGTATTCGGTTAAACAATCAAAGTCGGTTTTTTGACGGATCTTAACGAATCTCGCTGCCATGAGTCCTAAAAAGTTGTTCTTGGAGTGACGTCCGCGCGTGCATCTTAAGAATCTGTGTTAGTGTGTGTAAAGAGAGGTCGGTAAAGAAGGGAGCTACTGGCTGTCAAAATATTAATTAATTTCTACGAAATCGTAGTGTATATTGTCGGAAAGTTGTGCGGTAGGAATCCGTACCGATTTATTTAAAATGTTTCTTAAAAGTAAAATTTAATTACTACAGCTGTTTTCGATACATCCACTCCAAACTACTCGGAATTGTTTGGAATTACTTTGAGTAGTACTTAGTAGTTTTTTTTATAGATTTTCAACTTCTATCGATTTGTTGTTGATTATTAAAAAAACAAATTAAAAAATCAAAAAGTTTGACCATTAAATTCTTTGCAATTAATCAATAAATGCCTCGAATTTCCGCAATATATACAGAGTGATTAAAAATGAATTGCTAATTTGCCATAGGTATACTTTCAGGTGAATTACTCATATCGATTTTTTATATTTTGCCTAATTTGTTTTTGTTTTTGTTTGTTTCTACACTCCAGATAAAAAATGGTTAAATCAGTTAGTCGGAAGTTGATTTTGACATTTATTTTTGACTATTACTTGTTTCAGATGATCAGACATGACAAAACCACACGTGTGGTTGTAGTAATTAATTGCTTAAATCATAAAATTAGTTAATTCCTGAATAAGCACATGAAACAGGTTTCTTGATTTACTGATTTTTTTATGCTTAAATTTTTTACGAATTGAAATATTAGAATTACATACCGATTTACAAAAAGTTTGCGACGTAAAAAACAACATTTTACAATGCCAATTTAGTTAAAAAGTTAAAAACTGGAAATGATTATATGTATATGATGCTTGAAACTTAAAACACGCGAATATGAAATACGTAAAGTTGTGTTTCCATGTCCCGCAAAACACGAGAAGGTCACGTAAATTACAATTTTTTTTACTAGTATCGAATTATTTTTCCTGATCAGTAACGAAATGTCAACTTTTCGAATATGTAAAGTGAAAGTTACGAAAAGTGATAGTTTTATAATTGAAGGATAAAAGAATTTGGAGAAGCTACTTATTTATTTAATGGTCATTGAGACGCTACGACCGGTTTCGACCAACAAAAATCATCGTCATGAGGGAGCCTTATGATGATCTTTGATGTTCTTTCTTTACCTGAAATCATTTTTGATCGAAACCGGTCGTAGCCTCTCAATTACCATTAAACATCTTAGACTGGAGTTGCAAGCATTAATTGGGGATTCCCCCGACTCTATTCTGAAATACTTATTTTATTTCCTTCACTTAACTAATCCTTTACTCAGAAACTTTATTTTTTAAAATTTGCATTTCGATGTGCTCATTACTTATATTAGATTTCCGATTTGAATGTAAATTTAACAATAAAATCTATACGTTTACAAAAAAGGTAATTAATTAAGAAATTCAAATTTGAATACTTGAACCATTTGAATTTGAACATTCAAGCCTAAATATAACCTTCAAAATATGATAATAACGTATTTGTAAAGTTTTGACATTTCGATTTGAATTTTAATGTTTTTGTGTGTTCGAACATGAAATATTGGAAGAAATTAAATTCAAAAAGTCAAAGTACATTTTTGAATCGAGTACAAGGTTTACACATTTACCTGTATTAAACTAATATAAACCAAAAATATATAAATAAGAAGCAAAAAAATGGCTGCAGGTCCACACAACCTTTTCGTAAATATATACCCGGTGTTCCTAAATGACAATTTTAATTTGTTTTATAGATTTGAAAGCAACATTGAAATTAATTACCTTTGGCCCATCCAGTGACAACATTCCCCAAATAAGCGACTTTATACGAAGGATCAGGTTGCGATATGCTTGCAGTGGCACAACGTCTTAGTCTCAGTTTATTGAGGAACGATTTCAATGCATGTTTCCCTCGATCCTTGGCATAAATCCGTCGTCCTGGCATCTCGCTGTTGAGGGCTTCGATTGATGGCACCTTCTTTGGCCGAGGCGGCTTCGCAAGAATCGCAGCGTCGATGACGTCGACGTCGTCCTCAGTCATTTCGGGTGTATGTAATAAAATCATAAAATCCCAATTTTAATTGCAAATTTGTGTTTTTTTTCTGTGATGGTAAAGTTGTTGCATTTACACGCACGCACTTTATATTTGATTTTAATAAGTAACACCTATAAATTAATAATTACGTGATGTCGACATAAAGTCATCACGATATTGGTCCATTTATTATTAAATTGCTTTAATGTTGAAAATGTTGGAGAAATAAGACATCATCATCAAGACTGACGATGATGCATGTTGTTCTAGTTGATGATTGACGCAACACTTTTACTTTAACTTGTTCACTTGTTCACCTTGCGCTTTGATAATGGACCTGAACCTGGAAAAACAAAATATTCATATTTAATATTTCGTACAGTAAGCAATTTTTTATGGGAAATACAAAAAATGCGAAATGTTAAAGTTTATTTCATTGTATACCGGGTGGTAAGGCATAAGGCTGAACATGGGGAATTTACATGGTATATCATCTTTTTCCCCATTTCTTATAAAAAACTATTTTTAATTAGTTTTTAGTATAAAAATTTAAAAAATGTTCTACACCTATTTACTTATATGGTCATTATTAGCATTTTTTGAGTGATTAATGGTACCTATAAATCACTACCGTGATTAATGGATTTTCATAAATCACTGCAATTTAATAACATTGATCGCGTATATTCGTAGAACATTTAAAGTTCAACAAGATATAACGAAA
>JARJEB010014634.1:0-14511 GCA_030264535.1 Liometoxenus newtonarum | reverse complement strand
TTTATCCGCGACGACCAAGTAAAACAACCATTATTAGGTGTGTATACAGTCGCATATAACCCACATTAATACCACTCGCGAATAATGGAGCTTGACACACGTCAATAATAGGTCATTATTCCACTAGAGATTTACTTTACGTTAAGCACAGCTCTTCGTTGCATTCAATAATGATATGTGACACACGGACTGCATCTAAAACGTCATTTAGGATTATGTGTTGAATTCCAAGGTTGAATTTTTAAATTTGAAAGCCAAATTAAATTTTGTCGTCGTAGATAAAGTATAGTATTCAATTCGGGCATATGCACTATTATATGCTCGGGCGATTACTGCTCGACTAACGTCTCGCTACGTAAACTTCGCCTTCGTGTATAATAGCCTGCATATGCGCTCATTGAATAATATACTATTATCAATTCATAAGTTCTATTAAATTGTTAAATTTCTGATAATGTTAGTTATACATATAAGTAAGTACTCACCTTGCAAATACTGTGTCCTCGACATGATATACATCCGTGATGGGCTCCTTTCTGAAGACATCGTTAAAGACTGCATCGGAAAGGGTCAGCAGGCCAACGCGATTGTTCCTGTCTTCCAGCATTTTGTTTTTCGTTACGTTTTGTGTCACCGATTGTTTATACAATTTCAAGTCAATGTCACGTTTCACTAAATTTGTCTTCTTGTCTTCTAGTTTCAGTCTTCCTGTTTCTCGTTTCTCCCAAAGTTGTCCAATTCACGTGCGTATAAATGTAAGTGGCGCACGGTGCACCACAGCACACACCAACTGAAGAGGAAGCAATAAAATCAAAGAAGCAAACAGGCCAGGTCACACAGCTGCGTTGCCCGATAACGTTTACGATGCGTGTGCTTGTTGCTTTCGCTTAGGTTGTAAACGAATAAAAATCTTCACGATTCTCACGCTCATGTAAGTACGAAATCACTCACTGGACTTACAAGGGTGGATATTTCCAACGTACATTTTACTGTATCTTAACATTAGTCTTAAAACTTTTTTTTTATGATTAATTTATGATTTTATCGTCGACTTTTTAACGCATGAACGTTCTCGACTGTTTGAAAACAACGGAACGTCGATAACGCGAATGTGAATGTATCGTTTTATTGATGAACACGATTTGGCTGAGCGGAAACGTACGAAGCAACCAACCTACACTGCACGCTATCGGCTTGCAACTGTGAATTGCTTTGAATCGGAGTCGGAGTCCGAGTCAGCGAGTCAGTTACGGTTTGGATTGGGGTACAAGCCATGGAAGGCACACTGTTACCGACCTCGTTGCCTATTTGTTTCCTCCACACAAACTTCCACGATTACTAGTTACCGCAGCCCGCGGAAAGGAAGAGATTCCAAAGTTCTACGTGTAGTCTAGTGACAGCTACCACATCACAGCGCTATTTCTATCTTACACTAATACATTTCCTTTTCTATCTACTTATCTCTATCTTTAAATGTGGTTTTCTTTCGAGACACATAGCGCTCTCTCATGTCACAAAACTAATTTATGAAATGCAATTTTATGACAAACATCGACCTGTAGCGCCCTCTCTACAAACTATTTTATAACAATGGCAGCATTTCGCGAACTACAGGAAAACTTCCTTCAAGAGTAGTTCTGAGTAACTCCGTCTGAATTTTACAGTAAATAAAACACTCAGAAACTGCCCAATGATCATATAAGAAATAATCACATTTATAAATTTTTCTAATAATTCCTCAACATGCTCATTTTTAATGTAAATAAACGCACACATTTAACTTTTATCAGTAGATATTTTTCATTTTGATGCTTGTATACCCAGTCCAACAACTAACGCAAAGACGGTGAAGCCCTGAGCGGCGATACGGGTACGCATCATATACTGAGACATCTTCTTTTCACCCTTTTTGAATGAATATAGGCCGTATACCAGAGCACTGGCCGTACCCAAGCACCCTTAAAATTAAATTGACGGTACTCATTATTGACAGAAGTCAAGGTGATAATTACCAATCGGGACTAGAGGATTTTCTTTTACTTTACGAACCATTCGCTCTTTCGTGGTTTCGTTATTGAGTCCCTTGCCGAGTTCGTTATGTAATGCTACCCAATCGAAGTCCGCTTGGTCAATTACTACAGGTTCATTGGCCATTTTTTTATTTGCGTAAGGTACAATTTGACAAAAATTTCCGGATAAATACAAAAATTATCAAACGGATCGAGGTTATGTGACTGTTAAAATATTGCCTGGTTACAGGTTTCTTTTCGGTACGTTTATAGGTTTCTACTTTGGATTAAGGCGTTACGCGAACCACTTTTAGCGGGAATTTTAAAATAAAATCGATGTTTTGTTAAAATAGGAAAAAGGTAAAAACATTTGTTACCGAAAGCCTGGAGTATGTATGGATTATGTAAAAAGTTGAACTGTAGAAAAATATCTCTGGTGAATGTCGTGTGGAGTGTTTATGGGGATTGTAAATAACAAATATTTATTTTTTTTGGAATGTTATAAGATAAACTCGTAACAGGCTATACAAAATAATAAAACATGATAAAACACTCAAAACCAGGCTAAATTTTTACATAGTAATCAGTAATGATAAATTACATTCATAAATATTCGCGCGCACTTGTGCAATTTGTTAAATTACGAATAGTGACTAGATTTGCAGCAATCACATTGACAAAGAAGAATGGCGTATCTGCAAAGCCACCATCTTCGTTTTCATATAGAATTTGTATTCATTAGTTCAAATTATCAAGAGTAAAATATATTTATACCAAGTGTTGAAGGAAAACGATACTTCTAGTAGCGGTCGAAGCAGCACAATTCCAACAAAACTCAAAATCATTTGCTAAACAAGCAATTTGCTTCTACATAAAATCGACACCTACAGTTGGCAGACTTTTTTCATTAAAACAATTTAATTTCCGCCCTGTTTATCTGAAACACTTGGTATTATAATAGTAATAATAGAGGCAGCTAGAATAAGTCGTTTTGTCAACTCGTTACGATATTTACGCAAAACACAACAAATTCGTGATTAAAATTACGCTTTGGGGGACGGCGATAGTTACAATTACGTTTTCATTTCTTAATAAGAAACAAGTTTAGATAAAGAAATTATAGAAATCGGTGTAACCATTATTTTACTTTGCATGTTAGTTTGATCATCAATAATAATTGAATAAATTACCTTTTGTTTTCCCAATTTTTTTTTCCTATCATCTTTTCTTTCATTTCTACTAATTACTATAAAACTTATCCGAGTTTAATGCATGGTAACATTATGTCATCTATAAAATGGCCTCCTCCTTCTTGTTCACAACGTATCGTCGAGTTCAGTCCGTTTTTTTTTTTGGTAAATTTTATGAAAATGTCTTTGCTTTGGCTTCGTAGCTTGCTTATGATACTATATACTTTACATAGTAGTAATTTCAGCATTGTTATTGTTAGTAAACAATTGAAATAAATTCATTCGATGCCGAACGTATTAGTTTCCTCTACAGCGAGTAGAAGTTTTTCGTAGAGTACTTCCGACGTTGGATATGGAGGTAAATCGAGACGATTGAAACATGTATGGGCACGTGGAAGCGCATTTGGTTTTCCCCATTTTTCAATGCAGAATTTTCTCGGGCCGATTGAGCCACGCAGAGCGGCGAAGCCCTCAAAAGGAATACTCGATGTGCCGGTGACAAATTGCAGCAATCGTAAACGTTGTTCGTTGGAAAACCTAAAAAAAAGTAAATAATATTAATGAAAAAAATTTGCATTTTTAGATTAAAATATTATTATGTACCTTTCAATAGCTTGCCAGAACCATTGAACGACAGGATTTGTATCGTGGTATCCCCCACGATACTCTGTATTGGACCTCCAATCATTTAAATCTATTTCTGCGGTGCCGGCCATTACAAGTTCCAGTTCTCGAGCGTCGAAAACAGCTACAAGTCGTGGATCTACAACTTCGTAAAAACCACGTACGAGTGATTCGGTTTGTTCAGCTACACCACGCTCCAAACGCCATCGGACCATTCTTTCTAAGTATTCCTAAAACAACATTAATAATTATACAAAACGGCGCCTAAATGTTGAAGTTTTTCTTATACTTTTTTGTTCTTTTCAGTAACAGGAACATTTCTACCGCCAGGTTTCAACTCTCTTTCGAGTACTTGGCCAAACACCTCTTCAGTGACAGCGAATGTAAGTTCCAACTCGCCTTGTTGCGTCACATCGTGTTCCTTGATCCATTGCAGAGACTGATGGAACTCAAAGTCGAGACTTTCAAGATCGGAGAGCGCGACTGGCAGTCGCAAAAGCGCTTTGTAGAAAGGCCTCGTAAAAAAGGCATCGAGTAAATACTGGTGGACTAGTGCCAGGCCAAGAACCCGTCCACTAAATCGAAACCTGCCGAATTAACTACTATTACATCGGTTCTAGGTGTTAATAGTTAATCATAATGGATAGCATAAATGGATAAAAATTGCAATAATTACCAATCGTGATAGTTGTCAACGAAGGCAGACATCGGTGACACTTGAACTGTGTAAGTATCATTCGCTGAATACTCAAACAATCCGTAATAAGGATTAAAAAGCTCCCGGGATAACAAGAAAAAGAATTCCCTGGATGGTCCTCCGTAGTCTAAACCTTCTTCCATGTCCCACACAACGCACAGTTTCCCTTTTTGCAATTCCTTTTTATTCGCAGACATGATTCTTCTAAACGCATCTTCTAAAAGGTGTTCCCGTCGAATATGAAGTCTGCAGAAAGACAAATGCAATTATAAAATGTTGTAAGAAATGGTTTAGTGTATATAGGTATATGTGACATACTTGAACTTGCCAGGTCCTTGTCCATAACCCTTGCTCTCTAACTTTCTGTAAAAGTTCCTCAGCTTTGCTTCAAAGTCACGACGATGGGGCGCCGGCGCCCGATGTCTACCCAAACCGGGCGAGGCAACAGGCGACGGTGCAGGAGATCCCCGCGGACTCCTTCCGGTCGCGCCTGCAGCACCCGCGTTCGTCGACGAATTGTTATTGTTGTTCGTCGTTGTGGTGGTCGTTGTCGATACAGCCGGCACATAGGACATGATCTCGTGCTCGAACAAACTGAAATTACAAAAGAAACGAAAAATGAAAATAAAACAAAAATAAACATTATTAGCTGAGTACGTAGTACACGAGCCGATATTAAATTTGATGTTAGTACGGTTCAAGTAATAGGTATAGAGGTATGCACGAGACATTCATCATCCAAATGGTGGCCATTACGAAAATGATAGCGATGACGACGATGCAAAGCCGTTCCGTTCAGATATATCGAAGATGGAACGAGAAGTAAATGTACGAAACGGACGAAAATACCGAGCGAGATGTTGTGTGGTGTTTGTGTTTTTTCAACTTTCGAGACGTTTAAGTTAAGTAAGCTAAGCGGGCATCTCACATGCAGGCCCATAACTCGAGGCGACCCCGAGTCACTTTTTAAAATGATGATTCCATTTTAATTATAGATTAGCCTACAGGCCACAACGAGCCACCACAAGAGAAGGCCTAGGCTTAGGAGGAATTCCACACATGCACAACGCGCACATTTAACAACAAATTCGTCGAAATTTATACTTTTTGTACAAAACGAAATCATATTTTTCGCTTTTATATTTGTACGAATAACAAGTGAGCATCACACTTTACAACATACCTTCCAACTAATGCAAAAACATGTTTTCCATATCAAGCGATATACCAAAAGATAACAATAAATCAGGTAATAACTTGTTTCTCCAAATCACTACAGCGAGTGATAAATTAATAAACGAACACCCACTATAATTATAAGTAATTATCATTATCAGTGTTCTTTTGTGTATAGATTGTGTAATGTTGTCTCGTGTTTTTTATTGTCTCCTGTCACAGATCGTAATATAGCCACGCTCATATGCACTGGATTTTTTGATTTGAGGACGAGGGCGTTGTTTCATAATTCTTTAATATTTTCAATGACTTTATGCGCATTGTGGTTGTGCCTGTGCATATGTACATAAAGATGCTTCAAAGCAGACAGTTTAATATGGAATAGAGAGAGAGAGAGAGGTCACGGTAAAATAACCCATGCATTTTTACATAGACACTAACGCACCATACGGATTATCTTACGAATTAACAAATGGCAGCCATATTAATCACATTCTTGTCAATAGTATTGCAAATTTAATATGTACAAAATGAGTAAGAGGGCGTTGGTATGAAACATTTGACGTTAGTAGTCGCTCTATTACAAATTAAACTCTCTGGTTCAACGTTTGTTGATTATAACGAGCAACCATGCACGACATTATTATCCGCAGCGGTAATTAACCGATAAGCGCGATTTTCTTGTTCATATAGCAAACAGTCGCTTCACGATGCCTAAAAACCCATCGGACGAATTCGATCTAATTAGGTTTGAGTGCAAATACATTTATTTTTAGTTGCTATTTGGCATTGCTGCAATAAATTTACTAACAGCTATAGAACTATACGCAGAACAGCATTTACTTTTATTGAAAATGAATTCATCAAAGAAAATGAAAATAAACAGATTCGAAGTGGGCTTTGTAACAAAAAATTGTAATTGTTACAAATACGGTTCTGTGCTGGAACCATGTTTCAACCGAAAACGAGAAACAGGTCGCGACTATTAAACAAAACTTGCAATTGCAAAATGCATTTCCGAATATAATTAAATGTAAACACGTTAAAATTAATTCAAGCGTCAAATCGTCTTTAAATAAAATAACTCTACTTTTAAATTTTAAATTTATCCAAATGGAAATGCAGAAGTTGTTTTTGTTTACAACATTTATTTTATAACATAACAAAGTGAATTATTAGATTATAAAACTGGTACTGTTATGTTATCTACTTTTAAATGAAACGTTATGTTTAATTTTTTTAATAAATATATAAAAATTTATAATAAAACGCTGTCTGCACATAAATACACTGTGGATATAATTTAATTTCGTAATTGAATTTCAGTAAATTTGTAAATATTTGCAATGCCAAATGGAGAAATGCCAAAAACATTCTGTATGTTCAACCAAACTGAAGAAAATATAATAAATTTATTTATTTACTGCTATAACATGTGAAACGCACAATGAATAAATGAATAATTCCATACTTAATCATAATTTTATCAATTTGCAAACTACTTTTCTATTTCATTATTTGTTGATTCATTAAGTTGATTATGATAAAGTTAACTTTATTTCATTAGAATACACCTTTGTGCATTTGTCTTCTATAATTCTTGTTACATTGATTTATCCCGACGGTAAGGTAAGTCGTTTAAGTACTTTGTGCTCAATCACTCAATTCTGCTTGACGACTGAGATGGATACACTCCTAATGGCTATGACTTACTGCTGTCTTAATAAATTTTACGCTTCGCGAATCAACGAATATTATTAGAACAAAATAAATAAAATATGCAATGTATCACACATGCAAGAACATAGAGTTATAATATTCCTAGAGGGAAAATTGAGTTGCACCATAACAAATGTAGACTACCCAAAGTACACGCACATACTAGTAACGTTCTCTATATAAACTTACGCTTCTATCTCTATGTCTGCGAATGAGTAGTAAAACGAAAAAAAAAACCCGGAAATTGGGAAAACAAATTTATTACCGTAGAGCACCATAAAACGACGAAATATGTTTCAGTTTTATAAAAGTTTAGCTGTTCTCCGTTCGCATTGAAAAACCGCAAGATTTTGCGAATTTTGATTTTGATTTCAAATCGGCGATATTATAAGTATAGAACTAATTATAAGACATGGTACTATACAATAATTTTTTTAAAAATTTATTTGTTGTTAAAAATGGTTCTTCAAAATGCACCCTGGATTTAAACTGTACTATGCCGCGAAAAATAAAGATAATTCATCGCTTTGTCGACCTATACCGATTCAATGCCGAATCGGGCCGAATGAACTAAGCGTCCGGCCGAAAGACTGTCTTCGGTCAAGCTAGAGTGTCATAACGCCAACAAGGTCGCATAAAAGCGATACCATTTTAGAAGGTCCACCAACAGAAGTTCTAGAAATCTATGGGAAATTCCAATGCTATGTCATCTTAATTTCACCAGATAATTCACAAAGACGGCAAATTTGAAAACTTTAAAAAACGTTTTCTTCTCAAAAACCATGTTTAAAACAAATTTAAAAATGTAGGGATGAATAATTCAAATCGTAGTTTCTCATTGTCAGTAAAATCGAACCAACAAATACATATATCTACTTAAACAAATTTATAACGGGTCGTTGCACTGAATGTAAACAAGAAATAACATTAGATAATAATAAAATAAATGCAAAAACAAATTATAACAAGTTGATAATCATAAGTGTTATTCTGTTCAGTAAAATTTTAACTAAATTTCAAGGAATTTCGTTTTTATCCGTTGAAAATCGTTAAAATTCGTTTGTGCACTTTTGACTTGACCACCAAGAATATAGATAATTTGGAAAATTTTGAAGTCTTATCTTTAAAAATCAATTAGTCCGTTGCTTTAAGTACAGTAAGCATTTACAAACAGTTTTTGCATTTCCTATTTAATTTGTAGATTTCTTAGTGGATAAGTTTTACAATTTCGAAAATTTCCGTTCCTTTTTTATTATCTAAGTATTTGAATGTTAACAAATAATAACAGCCAACAGGACAGCCCGAACTAAACGAAACAGGAAATGGACATAAATCATAAGATTGTAAATCAAAATATATTAATATTTTACCAAACTTACCGGCCGTAACTAATCTAGAAGTAATTCTTTAAATTTTTGTGATTCTCTTACCTACCTGGGAAATTAGAAGAAGTTTTGATTAAAATTTAGTTGAATAAGACCAAAAGTTCATTGCTTATTTCATGTTTAATACATGAAATCGCTACATATGTGGTTTTACGATTTAATAGATGTTTAAATAAGTTAATTGCTAACTTAACTGTTGTATCAAAAGGTGAGTAAATATTTACTGTGACTGTGAAAAACGTAAAAAAAAGAAGGAAAAAATTAAACGTAAATACCGCGATTAAAAAATTATAATCACAATAAAATTTCCAGTTAAATTTTTTCGCAATATTATCAAGGGCATTCAATTTAGAGTTGCACGAGACAAGAATTTTCGGTGACATTTTCTCCACGAAATTTCTTATTTTGAATCAACGTCTTGAAAATAACAATCAACAATTATTCAATTACCAATTGTATTTTGGAGTTTTTTTTTAATTAAAAAATGTATTTTTTTTATACAATTCGGATTTTCACTTGAAACTTTATATTAATTTATCTTAAAATTTAGCAATTATGATCAAGGATTACATGAAAAAAAAATTTGCCTTGTTTTGAAAATCCAGGTACCTACCTAAACTGGGTCTTGAATTTTTGTCAAGATCAAGATTCTTTTGAAATCCTACTGAATGTATTATCTAATTTTTCGTTGATCGTTTGTTTGAAACTTAACAAAATATTTCCCAGAGTTAAAAAGTATAAAATAACACAATTAAAAACATTATAACAATTTTACTTGAATATTAAATTAAATACGCACGTAATTTCATAGAAATATCAAACGAATATTAACAACATTTGTTATTTCATCGCTGCAATAAGCAATTATAACATAATAATAGAGATGCAACTTAGGCAGAAAAAACTGAGTCAATCAGAATTTTGAAATAATAACTAATAACGACAACGCTTAGCTTATAAGTTTTGAATTATTCATGCCATGACAAGATCAAGATGCGATGCATTCTTAACACTTTAAACTCAGTATTTAATATAAATAAATTCAATAAGTTCGGATGATAGCTTGCTTAGACTATTTGAACGAACAAGAAATAATAATAATTTGATAGTTATAGCGTCAATTAGGCAACAATGATCAAGAAACATTTTAACAAGTCAGTGCGAGTCCAGCAAAGGACTGAAAAATAACAATTTTAAAAATTATTTAAGCAAACTAATAAACCATTGGAATAACGCGCACGGCATCAATAACAAAAGATTGTTTTGTTCTTTTATGCAAAACGCAAAACTATGAAACCATGAATCGCAATGTGATGTTTTATTGATATAATCACAGTATGCCTATTGAAATCTAAAAAAATATTGAGTGTCATTTTGAAAATATTGAAAAATAAGAATTGATAAACAAACTCTCAACACTTGATTGTAAACATTCCGCATGATCCTACAAGCAACCATGCAACCAAACCATAGACAGGCGAGAAGAAATATAAGAAATTCTAAAATGACGATGATAAATTTTCGTTTTGGTTTTTCACTTTGATTAATGAGAAATCAAACGCAGTTATTACGAATCTGCATTGAACAAAACTATAAACAATCAACAATCGTATAATCATCGATGCTTGATTGCTTTAATTTTTTATGACAATCTTTGTAAATATGAATCATCGTAGAATTACACCAGAACGATGATTACAATGTTAAAATGATTCCCATTCCTTTATTTATATACTTTTTGCTGTGTTGATATATTACTAAATATTGCATTGTGACAGGGTTGGATTAACGTTCAATGTTATAGCATTGGGAAAACATTGCCAAGTGATCTTGTTTGATTGTATCGATTGTTTAATTTTAAGAAACAAATCATCTTAATGCGACTCTGTACAATATAATTATTTTCGTCTATGCATATGCATGCATTGTGAATTGACTTTAGACAAGAAATATTTTTAAAATAATGACTCAAACATCTCCCAATTCAAATTCAATCAGCGAAATAAATTAAACAGTAATAAAGAAACGCACAATCGTGGCATTAAAATTAGTAAATTGTTTACTTAACAAACCTTGATTTTTTTTTGTAAAAGTTAATCAGTTCACAATCGCATATAGGTACGTACATTCATCCGTTATAGATATGAATAATGTCATGCCGCATGAACTATCCGTTGGTCTGTATTTCTAGTAGAATTTTTACGGTGTTACTTTTATCTATTTTTTTTATTCGAACCTTTTAGGTTTCAATTCCCCGACGAGATGAGCTTCATAAAATCAGGGCGAGCGCATAAACTGCATTTTCCATTATTCAGCTATTCAGCGCATTCTTGCATCTTGTTCACCGTTCACGTGCATCATTGTATACCTACTTACTTCAAGAAACAAATTTGTTATAAAATATGAAATATAGCCATTCTACAATTGTGTTGATTGGAGCGTTGCAAGAACGAATGTTTCCTATATTTATTCCAATATAACGATGCGATGCACACCGCAGTAAAAGCGACGCGTGCAACAAACAAGCCATACTTATCCAGAACCGGATTCAAAGTAAGACCAAGGAGTGCTGCTTGTTTACACCATAGCATCTCACC
Source organism: Liometoxenus newtonarum (assembly GCA_030264535.1). Classification (NCBI taxonomy): domain Eukaryota; kingdom Metazoa; phylum Arthropoda; class Insecta; order Coleoptera; family Staphylinidae; genus Liometoxenus; species Liometoxenus newtonarum. The sequence goes on along the minus strand of JARJEB010014634.1, from coordinate 3,114 downwards.
GAGGAACACAACACCATGATTCCCAGACGAGAGAAATTCGTGAAAGGAAACTCTTGTGCAGCGCAAAGAGAATTAATACATTTCGATCTTAAAATGCAAAAGACAAAATGCTACCGAATAATAAGGATGGCAACTAAATAATTGATTTAATACGACCCTGTGTGATTCAGCCAAAGACTCTCCAACTGCAAGAGATGCAAGATTAGTGATAGCACCTAGGCCTAGCCTAGCTTGCATACTCAAAACTCAAACAACATCGATTGCTAACATTAACACTATAGGATAGGCACTAGGATGCGATACATGCATGAACATTCAAAAAGAACGGTGCAGTGGTTAAGAAATGGTGTATAAAATATAACATAAATACGTCATCAATGTACGTAAGTACAGGACCGTTTTATGACTATCGTAGGCCCTAGGCACTGAAATCGCTTCGAAACGTTAAAGCAGGAGTCGGTAAGCATTTTTCGAAATGTCAATTAACGACGGGGAATGTCATCATATTGTCGTAGGCCCTCGAATTTTCGTAAGCATCTAATAATAGATAAAGCGGCCCTGTCTACACGTATATTTTGTATTACGTTTCGAATTATGGTATTAAAGTTGAAGGTATAGGAAAACGTATAGTTGAACCCAAACCGAAACGTAACGCAACACAACAAACCATCAGCCATCAACCGGGCGCGAACCAAGAAATAAGAAATACGTTGTAACGAGTAATTATAGAAACAGAACGGTTTTGTGGCTGGTCCACAATCCACATGATACTCAAGGCATACAGGATAAGTTAAATGGAAGTCGGATTGGGTGCTAAACGCTTCTCAACACCTTCACCATCAACATTGCCATCCAATAGTTATAGTAAAATAAACTATAACTATATCTATGTATCCGCTGGAAAGAATAACAACAATCATGCAAAACGAGAACGAACGAAGAATTTTTTAATAACTACAAACGCAAAGCACTAAAAGCGCAAAACGAAAAAACTTGGAAGACCGAAGACTAAACAAGAAATTCATATTTTTACTTTTTAAAATATACGATACTCAGTTTTTTGAAATTATACAAAAAAATCGCATGTGTCGATGAAAAAAGTATTAATACTTTTGTTGATTGCATTTTTCTCGTGGCAATTAATAAAATTAAAATCTTATTGCAGTTACGTTACGTCGTAAACTATTTTCAAATTGATTTTATTCCTGTTTTTAAAATACTCACAGACTAAATATTATTCCGAGCGTTTTGGTTACGATGCCCATGGTTGGCGAATTAAAATTTCACATTTTTCACAAACAAAAGTTCAAAATAATATATCTAACAAAATAACTAGTCCGTTATCAGCAAACTAATTAATTGATACCAATGGCTAAACAACACTTGATTAAATATTCCATTTTCACGTTTTTAATCAACGTTTTTTTTAGTGAACTACGTGCATTAAAGAAAAAATCAATTAATTTAATGAACACACCAATAATTCTTCTTGCATTTGGTTTTTTTATATCGTCATAATTTCAATATTAACGTTTTAAGTTTAAATCAAGTTCGATACGCACGCTGCTGGTATTAAGTCACTTGTATAAGTAAAGAACGCCTGTGCATTTGCTCATGGCTCATTCTATACTTGTCTCAACTTATACATCTACGATACTACTAGGTACTAGCACTCGGCCTTAAGTTTGTTTCACATGCGCTCATGAGTCCAATGCTTGCACGCAGCGTACAAAACTTATAACCGTTTCGTCTCTAAAGAAAAACGTAAGTACGACACGCCGTTCAACTGAATTCTGACTGAATGCAATCGAACCGTACACCCAACTGACGAACGAACCAAACACAAAAAGTACAACCCGCGCTATTGCAATAGCACTCTTTCAACTTAATGCTAATGCTAAATTAAACTTAAAGCTGTGTATAGCATGTCGTAAGCTGGCAAATACTTGCGTATCGGAACTGGATCGAAGCTTTAATATTAACATTTTTTGGTTCGACTATTTACTTGCACAGTTGCACTGAACTAAATAATCTATATCTGTGATGTGCTCCATATAGAAATGCAGTATAAATATAACTAACTAATATTTGCGCATTTACAAAGTTGTCTTATTCATAAACGAACACACAGTAAAAGTAATGTTTGAATAAAATAGGTGAAAGAAATTACGAATTTTCATAGTTCGGACTGAAAAATGAAAAGCGAAATGTTTTTTTGTTTTTCAAATAATAAAACAAAATTTCTTGGAACCTATATTTTTGACATTGTTTATTTTATTAACTAAGCTGCTCTTTTACCAGGGATGATAAATTTCGGGACCTTTAAGTACTTGTTGGCATCGTCGTCGTTACAAAACGAATAAAAAGCAAATAAAAATTCAACATTTAATACTTCATAGAAAGTAAACAAGGCGGCTATGGCTATGATAAAGTGTAAAACTAATGTGTAATCATGAACGAACGATTATATTGTGGTAGTAAATTTCTTTTATTTTTTCTTTCTGTGCTTCATATTTTCGAAAGACTAAAAGCTCGTTTGTGTTGATTTGATTTTATGCATAATGATAACAAACAATTAACAATTAAAAGCGTATAAACGCTTTCAGATTTTATTTTGATTACGACTAATGAGTAACATAAAAATATTTTTTTCATATCATAATAAATAGTTGTTTAGAATGCTTAAAAACGCTTAAAGTCATGGGTACGACGAAATGAGAAAAATATTTTAAATGTTCAAAATTTTTTGATTTATATTAACTGGCAAGTAAATTTTAAAATTAAAATAAAAATATCCTTTAAGTATAATAGTCTGTATTATTTTTATAAATTTATAAATATTCAACGTTTTTCAAAATTCTTGTACTTAAATGAAAATGTTCAAATTTATAATAGTATCTATATTATTATATGAGCGATTATGATAGCCATTACTCACGAAGATGATGTTTGAGCCCACGAGCCGCAAGGAGAGTGGCGCAATTCATCTGAGTGAACAATGGCCATAATCGCGAATATAATACTATGCTTTTTCTACACCTTGCACTATTTTAAAAACAAAATACAAATTGTGATTTCTCGATGAAGCAACGAACGTGCACTAACTGACAAGTG
>JARJEB010014630.1:0-24974 GCA_030264535.1 Liometoxenus newtonarum | reverse complement strand
AAAATAATTTACGTTAAGAGTTCCGGTCGATTAAGGCCTATCCTAATTTTTTCAGAATTTTACCACAATGGGAAGTCCGAAAACTTTTGATGGACTCCTTAAATAAATCACCCTGTATTGTCGGTTGTGCGGTTGTGCGGTGCGAATTTAACGCACCGATTTTTTTCTGTGGTCTGTTCTTATGTCTTATGATAAATTTTTATTGTAGATTAATCGGTTGAGTAAGATTTTTTTTGATGTTGAATCGAAACTCGTGCGCGCGCTATTTGAAGGCAACCCGTCGCCGTGCCGTCGTCGTCCCGTCTCCGACAAATCGACACAGCCACACGTCGTCGTTGTTGGCCGTTGTGGGGCCGTTGCGTCACCGACAGTCGATGAAATTTTGCAAGAATCACACCACCAAGCAAAGCAAGCAAAACTATATTATATCAAGGATAGGAAAATATCATACAATGTAACTTAGTATACTCCGTTAAGTATACAACTTTGTTAGTTATAGTTGTCGACGATTTTATTATGCAAAAAGTAAGAACTTGATTATTATGCTAAGGCTGACCGCTGAATCAACAAAAATTATAAATTAATATTCATGATTGCAAGGCTTAATAAATATGTCATAATTCGTACAAAAATAAAGGAAATTGCAAAAAACAAAAAACCACAAGAAATATTTTTGTTTGATTCAAGATGTGTCAAAATGTTTATCATAATGATATACGTTTAACGTCACGGGCACGCAAACAATTCGATGACCTAAATACGAAATTATTTTGCGTTCAATTATGTTGCGTTTCTAGTTCAAAGTTAACCGGTTCTCTTTTCACAAAGTATTTGTTTCTGATGTTGATGCTATTAATATATACAAATATTTGTGTTTGTTGCACGCAAGGGTTATTTTTCAGCTATAACAAATTCTACTGTAATTTGTCAATTTGAGTTACGTGTTTGTATTAACGCCCAGTGGTTCAAGTGGTGGCGATATTCCGTAAAAATTTCCCCCCCAAAAATAGTAATATCTACAACTAAAACCAGGAGGCGTATTCAGGGGGGTAGAACCCCCATTCGCTCTTTCAAATACATATATACATTACAAACACAAACTTTAAAAATACCAATTTTTGCAGAAATAGTAAATACGATGGATGAACCCCCCATAGCCCGGTCCTGGATACGCTACTGACTAAAATCTGGTAATTACTAATTAACATGTAAATTAGGCAGAATTATGGCTAATAACGTTGTTCATATAGAAATATGCAGGTACTACCAGTCGTCCCTTTCTAATAACGTTGTTCATATAGAAATATGCAGCTACTACTAGTAGTCCCTTTTTTGGAACATCCAGTATACATTTTCGATGTGTTTGTATTTTTAAACTTGTTCATTCAAATTTTAACGTCCTACATTTGTAAAAATTGTGTAAATGAAGACCTACCTAGTGAAATAAAATCGGTAATGGTAATGTATGGCTAAAGGCTAAACCCCTTTTTGAATGTTTAAGGGTTGCGGACGGTTGGTCGGCGGTTCGTTCGTTCGTTATGTAAGCGCGTTATCGATTTTAACTTTTCGGAAGGTTGCCTTCGTTGGTTGGTTCGGTTCGGGAAAACCGCTTACGAAACGCTTTTTCTCCTATAGTTTTCTACGAAACTTTCGAAAAAAAAAAGAGAGTTAACTATTTATTTATAGAGCAAAGTAAAATTAATAATCGAACATTCAGGGATTCAGCCCAAAATTAATTGTTCAACTTATACTCTTCTTCCATTTTATCGATCGATAGATCAAGGAATTCCACAACGCGCTGTACTGTGCCGGCCAGGCCACCGGTTCCCTTTTAAATTATTCATTTGCCGATTCGACATTTTCAAGATTTCAAGTAAACTTTTTATGTCTATAGATTTGTGAATATGTGTATTTGCCTTATGCCTGTTACCCAGATTCGTGTATTGTAATAAATCCTGCAGTTTCGCACTGTATACTCATTTTAAAGTGATTTGCAAACGACTAGAACGATATAAGCACACTAGCACTTAATTTTTTTTCGTATGCACGCGGAGTGAGCCACTACGACGCCCGATGAACATTTTTATAATCATTAGTCAATCACCGTACTTTTGCCAAAATTTAATCTTTATTTTTAAATATGATTAAATTTTTGTGTTAAGTATATTTTTGTCAAGATTGAAAAACTAATATGATGGTTTTTTGTTGGTTGGTTGGTTGGTTTTTTTTAGAAATCGCACATACCTCCCCCATAGCGACACACAGTAGTTATTCCAGGGGATGTGTTAAATGCAGAACTTCATGGGACGGGCAACCACAGCACTAGGACACGGGCGCGGACCCACTGCTAGAACCACTCGGTTGCGCTGTCGCGAACCGTATTGAGCTCTGACGTCACACTGCGGACCGCGACGCCGCGACGTAGAGAGGGGACGACGCCTGAACTGCTCTGCTCCGCTCCTCGAACTCGCCGCTCGCTTTTGCTCCGGCTCCGGCTTCGATGTCTCAATGTCTGCCTTGCCTACGTCGAGACTCGAGAGAGAGTTTCAAACAATTCCGACGCGACGAAGAAGTCGTCGATGGTTCACAATCATCAAATTATGTTTAGCCGCACACGATATTCGAACTTAATTAACTTCGGTAATGTTATAACAATATATAATTGTTTGTTCACTTGCGAAACAATTTGTATCTAATGTTCAATAATGTTTTTAGGCAACAGTTAATAGTTTTTATCAAGCGAAGATTCGAGTTATGGCTGATGAAAACGCACCGGGAAGCGGTCGAACCCAGTGTATTGACGAACGTGAGCCGGATGGGAAGAGTGGTACCGCTCTACAGAGAGAGCTACCGCCGTGGTGGGTGAATGTCGACGACGGCGATGCCGGCGGTTTCATGGGTGGGGGTTTTTTCAGCACATCACACTGGTTCAGTTCGGACGTCATACATGACGTAACCGAAGAGCGCACAAGCACGAGTTTGGCGTCGGCACGACTCATCGAAGAGGAAATTTTCATTTATTATACTCACATCTACAATCGCCGGTTTCAAATCAATCACGCAACCCTTCCTTTTTCCATGCGATGCATGTTTTTTTTAGCTATTTACAAGTGCTAATCATTTTTAGTGGAAAGGTTTTTACAACCATTAATCGAAGCCATTTTTATTTCAACCTGCACAGTCAACTAAATCGTTTGAGGAAACAAAGAAATAATAATCAATTCTGGTTGGTACACGCTGTGAAAGTGAGAAAATCTAGAATTCTTGAGCTGGAGATGGGAGAAAATTAGATGTACAAATGCCAAGAAAGAATGTTTCGTTTAAAATTTCTACAAAATGCCAAAGGGTCCGGATGCTTCCGTGGCATGACACTGGCAACGTGGAAGTTGGTTCCACGTGGAATGGCAACGTGTTGTTTTTCATTTACTTTAGGCTTTTTCATTTCCTTTTCTTTGATTATTGATCCCTAATTTCTATTTTAGCGAATAACTGAATAAACTATAGGTGATTTTATTCAGGTTCAAGATTGCTTATCTCTTCGGTTCGGTTCCGGGCCTTGCTCTAAACCATTAAGCTACTTAGATTGGCTAAGTCAGATATCTCCTCCTTAGCTTAATGGTTTAGAGTTTTAGAGTCTTGGATGTGGGGTCCGATTCCATATGCCGGAGAGAAATTTATCTGAATCGGTGTAGCTTAATGGTTTAGAGCAAGGCCCCGAAAGCCGTGGATATGGGAATCGATTCTCCTGCCTGCCAGCAAATTCTGTTTGGAATCTCTAAAAAAAAGCAGCAGATTATGAAAGGCCTATATTACTAAATTTACTTTTACAGCGATCATAAAAGTCATGCAAAGTGCTCTTTGCCCCTCGCATTCATTTTTACTGCTTTCCATTTAGATTATTAAATCGATTTCCATTCAATTTTCCGAAAACCATGGTTCAAGTATCGTATTAACAACTTCGCATTTCATTGACAAGAAGAATAATAATGCGCGAAGAACAAAAGCAATTGCTAATTGAAATTGAAACATTGGAACTTGGAACAGACTTGGATGGAACTTTGATATTGCTGATTCAAGAACTTGAGCACCTTCTTGCCGTAGTCCATAATGTCACAACTGACCAGGTTCGAGTGATGGTAAAGGCCGCCATACACGGGGGCATACAAGTCTCAAGGCATGTACGTACGTTCCAGTCGCATTTATCAACCAAGATTCGTTTGAATTTATGTTCGTCGTGCATGACGCACTTATGGGCGCCATACACGGTCGTTGATGCTCTAGGCATGTCTTGCGACATCAACGACGGTGTATGGCCGCCTTTAGACCAGAACTTGACCAAGCACTAAAATACTCCTTGATCAGCAAAAAACGGCATTCGTATTTTACGCTTCGGTAACTTTTTGTGTTCACCAACTTCCACTGCGTGTGGCTGCAGCGATTATGCGACGCCATTATTAATAACATTGAATAGTATATTATTCAATGAGCTCATGCAGGCTATTATACGCGAGGGCAAAATTTACGTAGCGAGACGTTAGTCGAGCGGAGTAATCGCCCGAGCATATAATAGGGCATATGCACGAATTGAATACTATACTTTATCTGCGACGACAAAATTTAATTTGGCTTTTAAACTTAAAAATTAAACCATGGAATTCAATACATAATCCTAGATTACGTTTTAAATGCAGTCCGTGTGTCACATCTCATTATTGAATGCAGCGAAGAGCTGTGCTTGACGTAAAGTAAATCTCTTGTGGAATAATGACCTTTTATTGACGTGTGTCAAGCTCCATTATTTGCGAGTGGTATTAATGTGGGTTATATGCGCCTGTATTCACACCTAATAATGGTTGTTTTACTTGGTCGTCGCGGATAAAATAGATTTTTGGTATCAAAAGTCGCGAAAAATTATTGTCTTCACTTGATCCGATTGCGATTTATTTTCATGCAAATGAGGAGCAGGCTTTGCAAAAAGATGATATACCGTGTAAATTCCCTATGTTCAGCCTTATGCCCTATCACCCGGTATAATCATAAAATATCAGAATGACAGCAAGGTGGATCAAGTTTTAGCATTCCTAAATAACAGAGGCTATAAATAAATAAATATCAGGAAAACCTTTTACGATGAGCCAAATTGTAAATTTTCTACGCATTATAGTCCTTTCATTTCTGTATACTGTATAAGAAAGACCCGTTCAAATTTCAAGTTGAACATAATCAAAAACGAGGCCAAGAACAAACGTTTTCAGTTTATAAATAAATAAGAATTAGTCGAGCCATTTCAATGTCGCAAGTCGTAAGCACAGTCAAGGGGCTGCATACATTTAGAAATATTTTAAATTTTACCCATTTTACAAATGTACTAATGAGCACGTAGGGAAACTGGTAACCACGGGTCCTCATTTTGAAAGGTAAATAAGTTTAATATTGCAATGTATGATTGATTACAAGTTAAGTAAAATATATTAAAATTTAGTTCATTCCAAGGATTGACAGCCTCCTAAATATAGATATTAGTTACATGTCATGTTAATAACTCTCTCACACACACTAAGCCAAAAACGTAACAAAAAATTTCTTATAATTTGTCAGTCCAAAATAGGGACAGACATTTATAAACAAATTTGTTCAACTTGCGTTGTTTAACTTTTTAACAGAAAATACTTTTTATCACAACTTGTAAGGACTCTACCATTAAGTAGTTTTAAAATATCAGCAAATTGTCCACGATATGTTTTAACGTTGGAGTGGAAAAAGTTAACTACTGTTAGAAAAAGTGATGTATTCTATTATACAAAGTGAACATATACCTACTTTGATTTTTCCCAACAATCATTTAAGTAATACAAAAATGTTTGCAATTGCAAGTTTCAATTTGTTAATTATTTTCAAATATTTATTGCTCGCAGTAACACAATTATTTTTCAACAAGGTTGTTTTAAACATTTGAACACCTTGATAAAACTTTTGAATAGGTTGTTTATTCCTCCAGTTCAGGTGTTTATTGTTAAAGGTTAATGGTGCGACTAAAATGCCGCATCATTAACCTTTAACAATAAACACCTGAACTGGAGGAATAAGCAACCTATTCAAAAGTTTTATTACCCATCACCTCCACACATACTTGGTACACATTCGTTTCATTCTAATTGTTTTAAAAGTACCATAAGTCCTACTGGCTGAAAATTAAACAATAAAAATTAAAAAAGACAACTGTGACGCAGTCACACCCGAGCTGACAACTCTAAAATCCAGTTACGTAGTAAAGACAATAAAAAATGAATATTACTGTTGAAAAAAAAACGTACTGTATAGTAAGTGGCACCCCGAAAATCAATTTTCCTTATATCATTGCTTTCGATTTGGGTTAGTTAAAGGCATCCAATTTATGATAAAGCAATGACTATCATCGTTAATTCAACTATATAGTCCTAATCAAACAAAAGGCGTTTGCGAAAGTATACGCGAATTTTGAATATATACCTACACGAAAATTTTTACATACCTAAATGATGACCCCTCGATCACGTGCGGGTCTCGTTATTATATTATTGAGTATCCGTGTCAAAATAACACTCGTGATTGGTTCCCGCTTAAATGTTTTTAATTTATTTCACATATTTTCCGAGGCTCATGTTTGCTAAGAAGCGCAGTAGAAGAGAAATAATTGAATACTAATATAAACATATCGATAAGCGAAATTAATTAATATTATCAACAAATAACAACATGAAACACCATGAAAGTGTTCAATTTGTTATTAATCGATGTTTGTTAGGGTATCAATTACACATAAGCCCGTCGGTGGAATACTTTGTACTGGTTCTTTTCATTGATTATGTAAAGTTAATATTTAAAAGTGCCTTGCACTTTTTGTTGCTAATTTGCTTAATATTCATTCGAAGCGCAACATTGCGTTTAGCACATTTAAAATAAATCAATACTCACATCGTTTCGGCTGCGTAAGGTCGATCGTTTCGGCCGCAACATTACATCTTTGAAGTCCAATTTGATTTCGTTCACAATATTCGGCATCGTAGTGGAATTTTTTGAATGCTACTTGTTCTTAAATATCTATTGTATAATTAAATATTCAATTAGATAACAATTTAACCAGTTATGATGTGTCAATTTTTCGATATGAGCAAACCGAACTGTTTGATGTGCTTTGACGAATGCGAAACTATACGAAATAGGTTAGTCACGCGAGCTACGAACCGACTACAAAAAACTAATAATAGCGAAAATAGATTTCAGTTCAGTCTTTTGGGCACTGAGCTGATGTAGTACTAACTGAGTTTAGTTTAGTAGTACAGTTGATGTAATACAAGTTAAATACAAACTAAGTGCAGTCGAAACTAGATTAAAAGGAACCAGCTCGTTACTTTACTAAGGAAAAGTGGAAGAGAATTTTCAGTGAGGCGGTGCAGTGCCGCGAGAGGCACACCGTGCTGACGTCAGATCGAGCTGACACTGGGCGGCACGCGTTATAATCCTGTGTATGTGGAAGGATGACTAGTGACTTGACGTATGCATAGATTTGCGCAGCCTGTCGCCACTCGCCATTCTAAACATATCCACAAACGCAATTACTAATATGTATGAACACTGTGTATTTTGTACCTGAGAATTTTAATAGTTTTGCGTTTAATATATCATTAGATAAATTTAGTTATAATATTACATTCTAGTTCGGTGAGAGCGTTGGTCGAGCCATCATTGCAGCTACGTACTAAAAGAAAAGACAGTTTTAGTAGAAAGCTATTAAAAATTCAATTACACCTTCATATATGCTTCACATAAAGTTTCATTCGTCAATTTTGAGTCTTTATTGTTTTGAGATTGTTGCAAATGTGACACTTTACTAACAAACCACGCTTCCGTAAATGTCGGCTCTTTTCACGACGACTCATTTTTTCTGCACTACACTTGCACTAGACCCCACTAGCCCTTTTCCAGCGTGACACCAGTGTAATAAAAGGAAAACGATATTAGTGTAATGCGAAGATGGTGATCGTCCCCACAATATCCTTACCTATACCTCTTTTAAATGAAATATATCGAGCGGGTCAGCGGCGGATACACTGCCTACACTGATCTAAAAAAAGGAACAAGGCAGTGCAAGAATAGTATACAGCCGTAGTTCTACCCTTGAGGCTTAAGCAACCATAGTTCTACCCTTGAGGGTTATTTTCAATTTGACAGTGAGAATGACCGAGGACTTGCAAGTTAATAACAATTAAAATTTATTTCAACTATTTATGTACAAATTGAGGGAGTATGTACCTTCATGTTCGTCATCACACATCCATCGGAAATACATTTCTGCCTGATGTTGTTCTACAATAATGAACTCTCATCTTTGTTACTTTACGTAGGTATACTAAAACCGAGTTCCACTTTCAATCATTAACTTGTTGCTGGTTCTCCCATTCTGGAGCCTCTTCAAATTGTGTGTTCTTGTTTGTTAAAAATATTATGAGATCGCAAATGTATCTTTAGGGCGCTGGAAGTTGCAAAGGCTTTCTCGCAAATAGTGCAATTGTGGTCGATGTGAATCCGTATGATGGACAAGAAACAGTTTTTCACATCTACCACATTTGTAAGACAATTTTCTGTTATGTATTATCATGTGCCTGCGCACGATGCCTGCTCAATCGCCGATCGGACTGTTCGCATCTGTGCGCGTTTACTCCTTTATGTATGTACATGTGCTAGAGCAGATTCGATGAATGGTTGAATCGCCGATCGCATTGGTCGCATTTATTCGCTTATACTCCGTTATGTATGTGCACGTGACTGCGTAGGGTAACTGAACGGGCGAATCGCCGATCGCATTGTTCGCATTTGTGCGCTTTTACTCCTTTTTCCATTTGCCTGTGCAGATTTGATGGATGGGTGAATCGCCGATCGCATTACTCGCATTTATGCGCTTTTAATCAATTATGTATGTTCATGTGAGTGTGGAGGTTCGCTGAATGGCATTTCTACGCTTTCACTCCGTTATGTATGTGCATGTGTCTGTTGAGGGTCGCAGCATGGGTGAATCGTCGATCGCATTGTTCGCATTTGTGGGGTTTTACTCCTTCATGTATGTTCATGTGTCTTCGCAGATTCGATGCCTGGGTGAATCGTCGATTGCATTGTTCGCATTTGTGCGGTTTTACTCCTTTATGTATGTTCAGGTGCCTGCACAAATTCGATGCATGGGTGAATCGCCTATCGCATAGTTCGCATTTGTGCGATTTTACGCCGTTGTGTCTGTTCATGTGATCGCGGAGGATCGCTGCCTGGGTGAATTGTCGATCGCATTGTTCGCATTTGTGGGCTTTTACTTCGTTGTGACTGTGAGTGTGCCTGGCGAGGGACGATAAGACGGCAAAGCCACGTTTACATATTAAACATGTGAAGGGTTTTTCACCTGTATGCACCTATAAAATGATTAAACAAAGCTAGACGTTAGTATAGCTAATTAAGTACTAGTACGCATATGCACAAAGTGATAAAAATGATTTCATACTATAAACCAGGGGTTCTCAAACCTTTGCGGCCCGAAACCTACTTTTAAAATTTATCATTTTTCGTGACTCATTCGCTTAAAATTCATAGTTTAGCTGCGTTTGGTCTGCGTTCATGTCACTACCCATCCAAAATCGACTTGCAACCCATCAGTGAGTCGCGACCCATGACTTTGAGAACTCCTGCTATAAATTTTCTCAGAATTGGCGTTTGTAGGCTCGTGGTTAAAAGACTAGTCACTAGAGACATGTGAGACACAATTAAGTGCTACTGCGCATGGCATAAAACATATCACCTTATTACTTTCCGGCCACTTACCGAAGCTATGTAGGTGTAGGAATTATGTAGGTATACACATATACACTACGATTTCATGAAAGCAATTTTGATCGGAAAGTGGAGATGAAATTAATTACATTTTAATATCACTAATTTCTGTAAAATTTTCACTTTCCGATCACAATTACTATTACGATCGACGAGTTCTTCGAAAATGTAGTTTAAATGGTCGGAGGAAAGTTGTGCGGTGCGAATTTAACGCACCGATTTATTTATTTTCCGACCCTAACGTAGGTACGTGTAAGGGAAGTTCAGACATATTAGGTTGAGTCAAAGATTTCTAATAACTACATAGGTCATAGATAGGCTATGAAAATTTGCCTAAGTATAGCGTGAAACAGGCTGTATATGTCTGAATAGGTGTTCGGTGTTCTAGTCACTACTACACTGGTTACAGAGTCGACGAAATTGTTCTGAGAAACAATGACTAACGTTTACCGCCATTGTAAGCAATAAATTGGGTTAAACTTCCTCTTATTTCGCATTTATTTTTATATTTGCTGGCGCTCAAACCAATCGAACATTCGATACCATGTATTTTTGCATAGACAACAACGCCCCTAGCTGATACACAAATAACTAAGCGCTTGCCTCTAATTACCCAACAAGTTTGACAACTCGCCAGCAACGTCATTCGAATAAATGTATTGAGTTGGTGATAATCAACATGGCGGCAATCGGGACTGTAATTCAAGGTCATCGCCTAGGTATGTAGTTATTCTTATTAGAAATTTTTCGGTTGGATTTTCAACGTAGAGGTTCAAAATTCATAAAATCAGTCGGTAAAGAAGGAACCTTTATCCGCAAAATATTGATTTTATGCAAAAATTGTAAAGGTGGGTCTTGTGGAGCTTTCCTAACAACACATTTATGTGCGGTATCGGAATGTTCCATGACGTGCCACTTGAGATTCTAATTTAATTAATCTAACTCATTTACGTACGCGAATATGTGCATTTAAAGAAGATTTCGTCGTAAACACTTTCCGGCAGTCATTACACAAAAACTCCTTTTTATGACTCCTCTTCATGTGTATTTTCAGTTGTTTGTCATTGCAGAACACTTCCTGGCAATCCGGGCATACCACATCGGTGTCATGGTCTTTGAGCAGCTGGCTGTCGATCCTAATTGAGTCCCTCAAGCCCTTGGAAATGTGCCTCTGATCTTGACTTCTAAAATTGTATTTGGTCCCAAACAAAGCATGACGCACTTCACTGAGAAACGGTTTCTCTTTGGTATGTTTGGCTTCCTTTCGATGATCGTCCAGCTCTTTCTTGTAACTGAACACTAAATGACAATCGTTGCATTTAATAAAACCCATTCGTTCATCGTGCATTTGTGTGTTAATTTTTTCTACTCTGAGATTATCAAAATCCTTGCTATCTGGTTTCTCTTCAGTTACTATTTCTGGGTGAGAAGTAGTAATCTCTTCATTATTGCTTGTATCTTCTTTTCCTATTGCTTCTTCAAGTATTATTTGCTCAACTTTAATTTCTGTACCAGAAATAACCATTCCCAATTCGTCAAATTTGCTAATTTTCTTATTTTCCATTTCGTCTACGAATTCTCGTCCATCAACTATAATTCTGGTAGGTTCAATACTTATTTCTTCCATTTTTACGTCCACGTCCGTTTCGTCTTCTACGTTTTTCAAATAATGTTGTACATTTTCATGTGCCTTGTTGCACATTTGAATGAATTTGTATACCTCAATAGTTTTGTCGTAACACGGGGTGCACACCATTTCCGGTCCATTGTTAAAATTAAACTGAAAATAATTTACTTACATTCCTGTTACGATTCTTCCTAATTAAATTACCTACGTTTGAAAAGGACTGAAGTACTTGTAATACATTCATAGGGGATTCCAATTCTTGCAACGTAGGAAAATATGGAATGCGAGCTGTCTGTATCTTTTAATATCATATGACAAATTGTGCACAATTTATCAATGCCATGAGTGATTGAATCCGATACCTTCCTATAACTACCTTCGGAAGTACCATCATCTTTTTTAAACAACCAGGTGCTTCTTCGGTCCACGTGCCGATGTTGTCGACTGGGGGGGCTTTTACTAGGAAGTACGCTCTCGATGCAAGAGCACGCTCTAGAGTCTAGAGCGACCAAATGCGTTCAGAATATGTGGGAGCACGGGAGCACACTCCCAAGGGTGTAGTCCTGATCGTTCTGGGATGCGTTCGAGGACGTTACTTTATGTAAGTTTTACACGTTGCCAGTCCGTGCCAATAGAGCTTTTAAGAACGCTGTCAAGGGTATTTAAAAATGGCGACTGGGAGGCATACAAACCGAATGTCAAACATTAACCGTCGTCAGCTGTCATTGCGTTTACGTATATCAGTGGTATTGTCGACAAAGTTAATTCGTTTTCCAAATTATTAGTCGAGGGAACTGTGATCTTATAAGTTTTTATAGGCTACCAAGCTTGTTACAAGAACGGTACAAACGCAGAGGAAAAGAGGTTCAGGAGCTATCTATGATACGAAGAGAGAAGTGGATCAAAGCTCTCAAACGTGTAGATTTGTCTCACCAGTTAACATATTTGCGTGTGTGTTCAAAACACTTTATTGGGGGTATGTTTTTATGAAGAGAATACAAACAAAAATTGTATAACTAAATTGCAGGAAAACCAGCTGCTCAACAATTCGCATCATTGCCGAATCTCCTCCTCTAGCTTTCACTTTTGTCAGCATATCAACTAATTCATCACCTTTAAGTTGAGGTATGTGCATAGAAGCTGCAGAAGATGGTTCCGATTTTGGCCATATACTCCAATGTATATACAATTGCACCAACATGACTGGAAATTTCTGAAGTGCCTGCCATACATGTACAGTGTGCGGATATATTTCCATACATTTTTGTAATTACCTACATAAAAAGTACTTTATAATCCATGAATGTATGTTAAAACTAACCTACTTTGCCAACAACCATTTGACATCCTTTTATGTTTGTAGCACCAATGTATTCGACAAATCCAGCTTCAAAATACTTTTATATCAGCTAAGCTCTTATGTGCTTGCATTTGTTCTTTGCTGTAGTAGCTGTGGGTCAAAACAAAGTAGCTGGTAATGTCGAAGGCATCCACTGGTGGAAAATCTTGTTTACATAGACCACATTTTTCTTCGGAAAGCCTGAATGGATCAATATTGTTGATGCATTCAATTTTCTTCTTATATCGCTTAGCAACATCCACATGTTCTACTTCCAGTTGTTGTATGTAAGGCGGCATCATAATATACTTAAATTCAAAGAGACAATTGTACATAAAGAAAAGTACTATAACTTTACACTTTCTACTTACTATGATGAATTCAAAACTGTCCAGAAATAATTGCAGATAGTAAAAGACACAAAACAAACGAAGCAAAACAAACTAGCTTACAGTGAATACCTGGCAGTACAGCACGCCGTCCATGCTTTGCTTGCCTCCCAGACATTTTTTGGGTGGGGGGATCAGCTGTTCTTAAAAGCTCTATAGAGCAGAGCTTGCCAGTGACTGAGTGACTGGCGAGTAGTGACTTGCAAAGTGTAAACACCACCTTGCCAGTGACTGGCAAGCTTATTGTGCCAGTCACTGGCAATGCCAGTGAAACAAAAATGTTTGATTCACTGGCACGCTGGCCCTTTCCTGTGTAAACAGGTCCATGTCCATGCCAGTGCAAGTAAATAAAAAACGGGTGTTCTAGCGCGTGTTCTAACATGTTGGTGTGCTTTTAACGTTTTGAATAATGGTGTAATTTTAATTCATTTAAATCATGGCTGAAAAAGTGAAAAGGACATCACCAGCCACTGGCATAGTCGGAAACAACCTCCAACTTGCATGCTAGTTGTTGGCAACGTGAAAACACCTATGGCCAGTGCTAAACAGTGCCAGTGACTGTCATGCTAGCTGACGTCACAAATGGCATGCCAGTAGCTGGCACCTTATAAACCAGTCCTTAGGTACATACGTCCATGCATAGGGGTATGGTTTGCATTAGTAGTAGTACTAGCAACCAAACGTTTCGAAAAACAATTCGGACTAATTGTTAATGCAACTAACTATTTATGGACTCTGCCCAGGATCATTACACTGCAATTAGATATTTGCTCAACTATATATGTGCATAAAAATTATTTACGCACAATAACAAAATAAAAATCGTGAAAAATTGTCATCGATATTATTAAAGCATTCTTTATCGTCGAACTTGCAAATAGCAAATTCAAATTTCCCGCATATTTCAACCTCCACACAACATGGTTGACACGCTGAAGGACACCAAATTAGGCCTGCCGAAAGACACAAACTGACAACGTTGAAGGTTACTTTTCTATTACCGGCCTGGATAATATGCACTTGACCCCTATTCATTTTGTTTGAAATTGTGACACACAGATGTTATAGTGTCTGATAAATCAGTATACGTTTGCGTCTCGATTCAACTACGTGAATCGTGAGGATATTTTGATTTAGACTTAGACGCGTTGGATTGATACCTGTAAGCAAGTCGTAAATTTCTTTTGTTATGTTTCGCAAGTTAATAAATGTTATTAATAACCCTATTTGATTATATAAACTGTACTCTGTGCCTCTGCCACGTTAAAAGTAGGGTGGCGCCCATTTACAGCGAACCGGCAAAAACAACGATCAGCGCAGCACTGTTAGCTTACTCTGTGCTATTTACTGCTTAGAAGTTTACCTGGTACAAAGAAAAGTACAAACATTTAAGAATTACAGATTAAGAAATTACAGTATTCTATATATTTCAAGCGCCATCTAAATTTTTTAATATGACAAGTAATTAAATAGGTACCTACTTTTTTTCTATATATAGCTAAAATATAAAAAAATTATTTAAATCTTTGAGTTTTGTTTAGAATTCTGTTGCTCGGTTTATTTGGCCAAAACTTCAAATGAAGAATTATTATTGAAACGAATTTATACTCTTATAAATATATTGCAGGTATATTTGACAACGTTGCATGTTACATGTGGGTCCAGATACCTACAACAAACAAATTGATGTTTGTTAGGCACAAAATGGGAAGAGTAGTGCCCAATTGCCAAAGCGCAATAATACTAATTACATTTCCACCTCGTCGCATCACAGCACAAAACCCAATTTTTTATACCCAATTATTGTTACATTCATATATATACCTCTCTAATTCAAATACCGTTGATCCAGCCCTGCAGGCTTCCTCTTTCCTCTTATTCTGAACTGAACAATTCTAATTAATTACCACGGGCGAAATTTGAAAATACCAGCCGGTACCAATTATACATAACAGTAAATTTCATATTGATATTACTATCGCGTGGTGGAGTTCACAATTATATTGGAAAATATCCCTATTATCATTACTCATTAACCGTACAATATAATCACAATGATATCCGAAAATATTTATTTGAACATTTATTGGTTTCGATCCAGACCAATTCCCTCAATTTGTTCCAACAACAAATTTGTATTTGTTTTGGCAATTGCGTGGATAACATTTTTGACAACCGCATCACGTATCCTGTTCCTCCATGTATGTGACTAAAGTAAATGAAAATATAAAAATAAGTCGAAAGCAAATAAAGTGCTTCAAGGTAAACATTTAATAAATGACGAGGGTAAATCTGATCTGACATATAACATCAAATTTTTTTTCGCTTTTATTGACGAAGAAACGTGCATCACCCGTGCAGACTACAAAAAAAAACAGAACATTATCTACAGATATCTAGAAATTTTAAGCGCCATCTTCATGTTATTTAATGAAACACTTTGTTGTATGTTGCTGCAGATGATTCCGGTCAAGATGTTGTTGCTTGGAAATCAGGAATGGTTTCGGTTAAAAAGTTTAGATATGTGCATGCTCGTGCTGTTCTGTTGCTGAATCCAAACATGGACACGTTTCGACGAAATCAACAAGCGCACACTTCTTGAAGCTATAAAGCAGACGCAAACATCTCAATCCGACAACTAGAGATTCTGAACGTTACGTCCAGGTCTAGTAGTTTACTTTCCACCCACGACCCTACGATCAGTTATTGTTATAGGGTTCAAGAAGGATGGGGTTTGGTTGCCTGCGGTCAATTCTAATAGTTTGGGATGCGCTCATAAGTTACATAGAATTCAATCGTGCAACAAGAACCACCGGGGGCACGATGCAACAGCCAGCAGGAAGTTAATTTAGAATAGTTTAGTTATATGCATAACTGTTGAATTTGAACATAGTTTTGTTGTTGTAGAAATTTGCTGTAAATAATTTTGTGTTATGAAGCGTTATTTTCTTTAATATTTAGGCCCTTGCGGGTTTTATAAATACAATTAATATGAGAAATGCATTAATTTATAAATCCCGAAAAGTTTGTTTGTATAATTTGTACGAATCTACATACTAAAATTCTAAAACTTTTCATTACTATTGCAGTTGACAATTGGGTTTGTTATTTGTAGTATCTCATCGCAACTCATAGGAAAAGAGAACGCAAAACATTTAATTAAACGTATATGTATAAACGGTGAACGTAATTTGTACTTTGTGCGGTTAGGAATGAATGGATTTATACGTGACACTACCGTTTTGATTACTGCTTAGTAATTAATTTGTTTCTCTTGGCGCCCACCATCGTGTCTCGTCCTGCTTCGCAACGGAAGGATGAACGAACAAACTGTGCGGGCGAATGAACGAACGAACGGTCAAACTGCGCCTCGACGTCGGTCGTCGGCATATCGTTTGGAAAAGAGCTGCGAAACACGCTCTGAAACTTTATTTAATTCAATTAAGCAACTCCTTTTTCCACAATTTTTCATTAAAATTTATAATATTCGTAGTATGAAAAATGTTTCGTGCAATTACGATGTACGGATATCGGCCAAACGGGAAGATAGCTACGGCGGGGTCAACATCAGGTCAGGAACATGAAGAATTTAAAAAAAAACTAAATCTAGAACTTTGTAAAGTTCATAATTCATTTTAGAAACAAAATAGGTAACCTAATGAATGTTCACGTAAAACTTTACACTGATTGGAGACAACCAGCACGTACACGCCGGTAAGTAATACAGCATGAGCAGGCGCGAGTCCGAAAAATTTCGGAGATCGCATGCCACGATCCAATGCCGGGTAGTGCCTACGTTCGTAGATGGGCGACTATGGGACAGGAAGCACGAGGTTCTCGAGATGACTCCGAAATCGCTGGCCGCTGTCAGACCGATCGCGATCAAGGTAACGTGAATGGACACGAAGGAGAACGCCTGTCTGGTGGCCCATAGTGCGCAGCCAGTTCTGTCTCAATAAGTATATTAAAAATAAATACATTTATCAATTTGAAATTTGAATAATTTAATGCAACACTTTGTATGATATTAATTTGACTGACTACACTAGACCATGAAAGAAAAATATTAAATTGCAGTATTATTTGTGGCTTGCTCTCTTGCTTACCAGCTTAAATCCGCAAATAGCATTAAAAGCGCACCAGTTATTAGATTTCGCCAAAGTTATAAACAGTTTTCTCAACGGGAATGCCCGTTTTAATCATCATTTTCAAAGGTGGGCCGGTTACTCACCCAGCTAGGTACAGCTAATCACTACCACCCTACCGCACGCTAACTTTGTTTACTAATTATCTCATTTCGAATAGACCCAAAGCAATGAGGGTATACAAACCGGGAGCATGGTCTGATGTTGAGACGCAAGCAGCATTTTTACTTTTCATTTTCGTCACGTAATTTATTTTCTCGCTGTACAAATATAGAAGAAACATATGGAAATTGAAACAGAATGTATAATTACCGCAAAAAAATGAAACTTAAGAAATTTTAAAAGCATTGCTAAGAGGACACCCAAAATTAATTATAGGAACGTGCGCATTCTATTAGTCCAATGCAAATTATACTGCTTCGAACTCATTTTCTTTTCGTCCTGTTTAAAATGCATGAGAGGATGTTGTCTTTCGTTAACGAATTAAAGCAGAATAAGTGTACAGTTTAAAATTATTTCAATTTCAATATTTCTCGATTTTATTATTCTTCTTATTCACTTCCAATATAAATTCATGATTTATAAGATAAATATTTCGTATTTTGCTAGATCAATAAGAGAAGATGAAGTGATGTTCTAATAGTTGTATTGTTTTGGTTCTGGTGGTAGAGCCTGATGTTGTGACCAGGACGTCGCACATGCGAAACTAGTTGCACATTTATCTTTTAAACTTGTGATGCCAAGTAGTTTTATTTTTGTTAGTTTCTTTATTTCGATTTACTGTCCTTATATTTATTCTAGAGTGTAAATTTTAGCAACCAAGTTCATAAATCAATAATAGGTCGGCTTCGAGCACACGTGCAAATTTATATCGCATGCACTTTAAGTGCGTCTATATCATAATAATTCAACTCTCGCCAGCATGCACATTTATCTCCCCGATAAATTATCTAAAACATTGTTACTTACGTTGTTACCCTAATGTATTCCATAAATATTGGGGTGTTCGGTAATAGCACCGACATGTTTATCAGGTGTGCCTATACATACAACACCAACAACGCTTTTATTAACTAACTCAATGGGACATGTTAAGGCATTTTAGTGAGATCGTTTTTACCCACATATATATCCAGAAATAGCAGTTTCGTATCAGCTAATTTATTATTTACTTGAGCTTGGCCTAAATTGTGATCACATTTACGACAAAACGATAATATTAAAGGATTAATTGTTATTTAAGCGTCGGGAAACGTAAAATAAGGGCCCATAACACCCCCTGGCGATTGCGGTTGGGGTTGCCCCCCCCACTGGTGATGAGTCTATTATGGTAATTTTGCGTTTTCTATTTGTTTTTTAATATCGGTGGAGTGATTCTTTTGATATTCTCCTTGGTCTTGCCTCCCCCCTCCCCCCTGCATGGAATCCTGCCTACGCCCTGGCCCATAACCAAAAGTAAATGAAAAATTCGCTGTAAACAACTTTCCGACCAGATGACGATTTCGTAAAATTCATGAATCTGAAAATTAATTTTGATCGGAAAGTGAAAATTGTACAGAAATTTAGTGATATTTTTAAAAGAAGATTTATCAAAATGAAATTTCTCATGTCATTCTCTGGATATTTTGTTAGTTTGAAGTAAAAGTGACAAATCTTGTTGATTGATTGATTGATTGATTGATTACAGGAATATTATTGCTCAGAGGCCATAAATAGACGTTTTTCGTGCTTGCAGAAACTTAACAATTTGACAATAACTTCCCATGGTCAACAGTTCATGAAAACTCGACTTTTCGAATCGTTGATTGTGGAAGTTGTTGCTGTCCTGTGGGGTTGGCATTCGTTGTTCAACTACCGCTCGAGTAATTTTATAGTTTTTGTCGACACAATAACGGTCTGGACGCTAGTGGCGTTTAAATTGTAGCATTTTTTGGGCGCATAGTAGAAAAATCACGATTTCTCTCCTTACACAATATAGAATTTATTTGTGACGTAATAGAGATTTATGTGGTCGTATAAAAACGAACGTTGTTACGAATGGAACGACATGTCACATTTAAGGAGCAATATTTTTGTGTAAAAAAAAAACGAAGAGTCGTTGTGTCACGATTACTGGAAAAAACGAACACTCAAAATAAAAATCGAATAAAAGAAAGATGGATGGAAAGAGTCATCGTAAAGGATATAGGTATGGAGTGAGAAAAGAACGATGCATAGTCGCGTTATTTCGCAGTCGATGTTTAACCTGCTGGGCAATAAAAGAGCAATAAAACTTCAATAGAAACGATTGAGTGATCGTTATTATGCATGACGGAGAATTCGAGTTTCGTCTTTCGTACGCTTCGTAGCCACTTCGATATTTGAAGTATTGAGGCGCAAAGAGAGTCCAAGGATGATCCTCACGGACCGTACAATCTTACTTATACTACTTACACCGTTGTTGCCTACGTGTCTTTTTTACAGTTTGTCTTTCTTATCTTGGCATAAAGTTGTATAGGACTGACATCGGACTCACGGAGTAGTCCGTATACTCTATTTGTTTTACTTCTACTTTGTTTTATCTTTTCTGCGTCTGTATTTGGTTTATGTACTTATTCGAGGGTTTGCTAAAAAAAAATCAACAGTATATCGCAAAAAAACCAGAAAAACCAGTAAAGCAAACCTATTGCTCTATTTACTCAAACAACAGTTGGTTTTCAAAACCAATCCGTCCTCTTGCGTGGATAGAAAACGAGCATAGAGCACACCATGCAATTTTAAGAGTGGAAAACTTTGAGCTATGTCCCCTCCTATTGTTCTTCTATTCAACGAAAAGTAGTTGTCGCGTTCTAGCCAAGCTTCTTTTACACTTTTTCGCCAGGCGTAGGACGTACGCTTTTGTTGAAAAACACTTAAATATCGAGTTGTTGTAAAGAGGAAGAGAAGCGAAATGAGAAAATAAAACCAAATAATGTACTACGTTCGGACTTCTGTAGAACGTTGGTCACAGGACCTTCCCATATATATACGACAACTTAAACGTCCTCTTTAAATATAAATAGGACGCGTGCCCAATTCATGCGAGAGACACTCGTACTCGTACAAGCTGGACACATTTTCAAAGTGTAAATCGAAAGACCTGCACAAAAAAATAACACAGGAGCAGGAACACAACGAAAAAAGCAATTATTTTGTTTTACTTAAAACCTTGTTTAGGTAGTGCGTCGGTTCCTGTAATAATTTAATACCAATCAGAGAATGAGGTAACAATTTCATTACAATCTGTACCTAGAATGTTTTTTTTAACGCATTTTTCTAATTGAAATTCCAACTATTTATAAGTACCCCCGTCAACGTCGAAACCTAAAGGATAACTGAAGGATATTATAAAACAAATCGAATTAATTGTGCGTTAATTAAAATGTAGATTTTAATTTAACTTTGCCGGTATTCGTTCAATCTACTTACGCTGCTTCTCTCTTGCATAATTAAATCGAAATTGTTTCGAAAACACGATATTAAAAGCAAATGAAAAATGTATAGTACTATATTGAGTGTTTCAAGAAACAACATAATATCACAAACTCATCAACGTCTAAATTATTACTCTTAATCATAATTCTGATATCACTAAATTTCTGTACAATTTCCACTTTCCCATCAGAATTAATTCTATACGATCGACGATTTCTACGAAATCGTTGCGCTTGGTTTGCCCGGAATTTTGTTCACAGACATCACTCCGAAAATCACATTCACGGATTAATTGAAGCGAGATTCGTGGTGATCCGTCAAAAACCCGACTTTGATATTTGAAGCGATCACCTATCTTTCCTTACTCTACCTGCGGCAAGTCGGAAAGTAAAAACTTTTAAATTATGTATTAGAAAATATGTTTCAGTGGCAGTGCACGCTTGGTATTATACAAGCTGCTCTCGGCAAAATAAATGTCTCCACATGATCATTATTTTAATACAGGATGAGCACGTTCTCTCAATGTATGATTAAATTAGAGAAACAGAGAAAGGAGAACAAGTACATTACTATACGCACACACCGGTTTTGGCAAAGGCAAAGGGAATAATTAAATTGAGGCCTTAATTTATTATATACAAGAGCATAAATATTCTAATCAAATTGTAATACTCGTAGAATTAACATTTCGCCCCAACCGTGTGTACACTTATTGTATTTACATTCGTTTTCTCTTTTTAAATCTTTCGATTTTTGTTCATATTTCTTTTAATTACCTCCGGAATATTATAAATTATAATGTAAATTCCTTTACTTGGCTAATTTTTTGCTAAATTAAATATTAAGATAAGAATAATTAATTTATGCTTCTTTTAAAATTATCTGAAATTCATATATAATTTGTTCCAAATTAAAAGGTTAGATATGTTCATTTTTATTTTATTTTCCGACTTACCGAAGGTATAGAAAGGATCGGTCAAAATATTGAACTCAATCAACAAGTTGGTAAAAAAAAAATTGGTTTCTTAAATACGTCCCTGGTTATTAGTTAAGGGTAATTTTTATTTGCAATCGCAAAGTTTTTCGTTCTTGCAGAGAATGCAAAAAATCAATTCAACGAGGTGTACGCCTTCGTTTAACTTGCCCTCGAACGACTTATCATTAAAAAATATTGAATTCGTGTTTGCTATCTCCGTTCGTGGATAATAATTAAACTAGGATAGAAAAAGGCAATATAATAATGAGTCTCCCGCTCCATCAAAATTCGTCTGGCCCACAAGAATATATAATAACACTGCAACCGCGAATGTGATTTTCGATTAAAATCAACTAGTGTGGAAAGTGCGGAAAACTTTTCCCTACGAAATGCTCGTTTGCGATAATAAAGTAAGTATACAAAGTAATACTATGAGAGGAAACGAGAGAGAAGCATGAAATTTGTAGTTTTGTTTCAATAGCATGTATAAAAGCCAACGAAAGGGATGCACAGAAAGAAATGAAAAAATTAAAATGTTCCCTAGTTTTGCGGTTTCACGCAAAATCATAATCAAAGGACATCGTAAATACTCCTGCTAATATTCTCAGTGAGTCGTATTCTGACGTTTCCTTAAATTGAAAAATCCCGTAGACACTCCAACACCCTCCCAAACATTTAGTTGAATATATATAAGTAACATTTACATTAGTTGAATATAAACGGCGAGTTTTAATTCGGAAAAAAGCAAAGTCCTCTAACTCCCTCACCGCGCACATTATGGGTAATGGATATCGCAAGGATTTTGTAAGCTAATGGCAAACTGTTACGCTCGATTAACGAAATGTAAACGTCGAAGTATCAGCGACAAGCATTTTCTTTATACACTCCGTGCTGCTGGCAGAGGCGCTTCAACCGCACATCGCGCCTTTTTCTCTTTTACTATATTATTTCTCTCCAGCCGGTCTCGGTAAATGAGTTTTAGCTTTATTACGTTTAGTGCTTTCCCTTCTTGCTTGCATTATTTTCACACTTAATTACAACAAATGTCTCTCGTCTCCTCACTTCTTTAACCAGTACCTCTAGTCCTATACTAATAATATCATGACCGAGGAAAACCGAAAGAAAATGAAGCTAATTATATTGGTATATTCTTTAACTCATCCAGTTTTGGGCAGAGGCTATCACGGGTTAAAATATTTAATAGGCTACATTTTGATTTTCACCATTTACCTTACCCGACAATATCTTTTCGTTTCTATATTTATCTCAAAGCCTAAGCAAACTTTGTAGGCGGTATCATGTCGATCTCCTCAGGATCAACGCATCAACATCACTCGCAGATACCTTTATTCCCGTATCGAGTCGAAATCAAAGAGACCGATAGGTAGGTAAGTACATACCTTGATCGTTAACGACGGCATCAATCGGCAACAAGGCCTACAGCGACCGCAATCACAAGCACCCCGAGCTTGTGTGTAACCCAGTCTTTGGAAGCCTCGCAGGATATCCATGCACACATAGAAACCCATTATCCTATCGTTCATCCTCCGCCGACAAACAATCGGTGAAACGGTTCTTTGTGCTACTGCTTCAACATTTCGATCCATTTGTCCGGCCTTCAGGCCTCTTCCACTATGCTTTACCGATACAACGCACATTCAATTACAAGCAACCCATTCTCTGCCAATGACAGAAGTGTACTTGATATTTTTCAGTAAAATGAGACCGTTCGTTGATTGTATAGAAATGGAACAAGATACGCTACTTTTGGGTTAAAATTCGAGTCAAGGTAACATGTGCTGCCACCTTTCCTCCTATCTATTAAACTATGTTGGGATGGTGTCGCCACTGTCGCCCTACAAGTAGAGGTTCCAAAAACTCAGCTTGGTCTTGAATCTCGAGGTCTGATTGTTCAGCGCCGGCTGGTTCAAGGCATCAGTTATGAGGTACGAATTTTAACATAGACGTTGCGTACCTAACCTACTTTGTTCTATTCCTACACAATTATCAATAAAAGTGTCATTGAGCCAGAGTTCGTAAATCCAGATCGATACAATTACGAAAATAACTATGATAAATTTAGTTTAGTCAAAAACAAGCGAAATCTTTCATTATTGTGACCCCTAGTTGGAAGAGCAAATGCAAATGTGAAGCATCGAGTGTGGACGAGGTGAATATTGTAAAACTAGTGAACATTTTGAATGTGTTCATGTTCACAACCGGCTTAAATGAAACTGCAAGTCTATGCGCGGGGGTTAAAACAAAAGTGTGAATTCCAAACTCTCATCCGGTGAATTGCTGCAGTCTCTAATCAACTTTTAGCGCACAATATAATGCATTGTCGCCGGCATCGGGGTGGCCCTCATTGCTTTAATTATATTGCTGGTGATAAATAAAAGCCCTTACAAAACGTCCGCACAACGGGACAACAAGCCGACAATCCACTGCGCACTTCGCGTAGTAAAATATACAAATGCGTGTACGTGTTTCATACAAATTAATTTCGTTTCGCGAAGAGGATGAGAGAGAACTTGCTTGTTGGTTTATTTTAGCATTCTTTTCCTTTTGTTACTTGTTTTAGCGACGTACATATAAAAAAATAACCGGATTAATGTAAACAATGCACTTTACACGGCTCAGTTTTCTATTTAATGTTCAAATAACATTCGCGTTCCCATACAATAATAAATTAATTACTTAGATAAAATTCACTTTGTTTTCAAAAAAAAAATAATTTATAAGTATTTTCTGAGTTGCAATTCGTTGTTGTATACTTAGATAAATGAATTTTTCAAATTAAACATAAAGGGTCAAGGGTAAAGAATGCTTACAATTCGCAAGATTAATAAAAAATCGAAATTGTTATGAACGGGAATTTTCAATAGTCAACATTAATTAACGATCACGTTGTGTAATAATAAAAATAGTCAGAGTTACTATAATAGTATCAGTATGTTAAGTAATAAATGTTTTAAAACGCTATATTATAAAACCGAGTCCAAGTTTGGAAAACTTGTTTTCCAATGGACGAGTTTTATAATGCGTCTTAAAGCATGAATTTCTTATACTATTTTATCTATTTTGCGATAGTTTTAACTGTAAATAAAATAAAAAAGGACAAAGCAAATAAAAAATACATTTCTAAAGTGTATGGTAGGCAACCCAAATTGCGTTGCTCAAAATGGTCGACGTT